>DWHP01003004.1:0-13818 GCA_018247895.1 Parnassius honrathi
TAATGTATGGGCCTCGTAGCTAGAGCTACATCCCTTATATATCTATCTATAACCTTTTCCAATGTCTTAAGGAGAAACGAAGATAAGCTTATGGGTCTAAAGGACTTTGGTAAAGCGTAGTCCTTTCTACCAGCCTTAGGTATAAATAGAACCTTGACAATTGTCCAACGTTCTGGAATATATTTTCATGCAAAACTTGCTCTGAAGATTTTCACCAGATAGGGAAGAAGGATGTCAATACCCCACCGTAGTTGGATGGGAATTATTACATCCTCCCCGCTTGTTTTAAATGGTTTAAAGGAGTCAACAGCCCACTGCATCAGGTTTGGCCTTATTATCTTTGCAGCCATACACCAGTCCTCATTAGAAGTACTTCGTAGGGTTCTGAAAGAATTCAAGGCTGAAGTCTTGTGTGATCCTGGGAAATGGGTTGACTCTAGTAACTCCAGTCTTTCTGTTTCACTATTAGTGAAGTTACCATCAGGCTTTTTAAGAAGCCCGATCTGATTAGATTTAGCTTCCGATAGTATTTTGTGCAGTCTTGCACTGCGAGGCAAAGACTTAACTTCCTTGCATAGCTTCCTCCACGATGCTCTCTTGGCTTCTTAGCCCTATTAAATAGTTTCCTGGTCTTTTTCCTAAGTTCTTTTAGGTTAGTATTCCATTAAGGAACTTTTCGTGTTGAGGTCTTGGTTTTGACGGGACAACTGTCCTCGAAGGCTTCACGGATACCTACGGTTACAGTCTCCGTTCCTCAATCATTTTAACGCTTTTATGAAACGTTTCCGAATTCCTCCTTGGGCTATCTCTGTAGATATCCCACCCTAGGAGGTCGCTTTTAGATCCCTAAAAGCAACGGTTTCATAGGTTGGTGATGTTCCAATCACAAACTTGATGTGTTTGTGATCAGACATCGAGTTTTCAGACAGAGAGACATGTTATTGGTAGCAAAGGTTATCTCTAACACTTCTTGCCTAGCACACGTAACAAAGGTTGGTGTACACACTAAGTTTAGACTTACCAGATGATTGGAGATGAGAAAATCACAAAGCAACTCCCCTCTTTCGTTGATGTTAGTGCTTCCCCAGGCTGTGTGGTGAGCAGTACCCAACCTGGCTTATGAGGGAAACGCGAAAACTTTGGTCCCATTCCGGGCTGCACCCCACTGTGTTAGTGCCCGTTGGACCCGCCGCATCTGTTCCACACTCATAGGATTTGAATTACGAATTCCTACATGCGCAGAGCCAGCTACGGCACTGAACTTGAGCTTCTTCACCCCCGTTACCAGCTTCACAGACACTGGAAGAACAAAACCCAGGAAGGGTTGGTCTTTGGGAGACTCTTCCTCAGACCGACTACGTTTTTTCGCCTTCGGAACTGGGGGAGGTTTGGGCAGCGGAATTTCGTCCTCGGGCTTCTGGCAGAGAGAGAGGGCCTCTTCGGCTCCTCCAGATGCTATCAGCAATTGGTACCTCTTCCTTGCTGCCCCACTAAGCTTATAAGGCCTAGCGAACTTTTTCTTTTCCCCTTCCTGGTTCGTTTCCGATTGTGGTTCGGCTGCAGATGTGCCCTCCACGTTACGGCTCATCTTAGGTTGGGGCGTAGTGTTGCAGGATATTGGTGAGGCTAAAAGGGCCTCTTCCAGACCTACAGATTTAGAAGAGATTTTTCATTAATCTTTTCAAAATGTTGATTTTCGTCACTACCTACGATCCTACAATTAGCTAGGGAAATATTCGGTCACCCCCATTCGGCAAAGCCCCGCATGTTAAGCCATCCATCGGCACGGTACGCTTGACACCTTGGATTAGGTTAGGGTGGGAAAAAGGGGGTGGGATAATAGATAAGAAGAAAAGCATAGTCTGAATGTTTCTGTTCTGTCTGTTTCCTATTGAACTAGCCCGAATAATAGGCGGCAACCACGTGAAGAAAGAACTCCTCAGACTTGCCCTGGGGATCAATATGACCTGCGCTCTCTACCAAAGCCATTCGCCAGACTGCTCGCCGGATAGGAAAGCGGAGTAGGTGTAGGGGTCTAGTCCTACTGATAATATCAAAAAGTTAAGAGTAGACTAACCCCCGCCCTTTATAATGATTGCTTCTTTAGGAAATCTAAAATATATAAATTATACTGGTAATTAAATTTGGGTTAAAAAAATTGTTCGGAGTCTTTAAGAAATTAAGTAATTTACAACCTGACACACAACAACGCACCGTAATTTCATATTAACTCTGTCTAAAACAAAAAAAAATTTAAACGTCACGTAACTCAAACGTCAATAATTTATCAAATAATCACATAAAACCACCAAAACAGTTAACGAGAGCCGTTTGTTTGAACTATGTTTCAAACAAACGGCTCTCGTTTTACCTTTGTTTCAAACAAAGGAAACCGCATAGGGTAAAAGAAACAAAAAAAATGTTTGTCTTGCTTGATCTTAACTTAGCGCAGATAAGTGTATCTCTCTCACGCATTTCCTGTAATTTTAGTGACGCCTCTATAGTTCATTCTCTCTCTACGGCCAAAGACTACATTATTACATAGGGAAACTTGTGCTGTGGCCTTAGAGTATTCAAAAGTCGTGCTCGTTAATTCCTAAACAAAAAGTCTGTGACCTTCAGGAGAGGGCTAGGAAAATACACTACTGTATACTTCACTACAAATACAAAATTCAATCACTATACATCCGCACCCTACAACATTTGTGTTTGTGTTCATTGCATTTACGCATACCATTAAATTGTACGCGTGTCGATACACTGGTGCTGCTGTCTACATGCATAAGCAACGTAAAGCGAGGACCATGTCGATATTTTTATCGATAACCAAATCATCATAGTCAGCATAAGTTCAGCGTTGGTAAACTGATTTTTAGTGTTTTTTCATTCATTCCAGCCCTTCACAAGTTCACTGCTGATCATGGCCTCCCCCAAGGAATACCACAAAGCCTGAGCCATCTGCATCCATCGACTTCTTGCATGTCTTACTAGGTCGTAACTTCATCTATTGGGGGGTCGCTCTATACTTCGCCCACCGGTACGAGGCTACCACTTAAGAACTTTTCTTGGAGTTATATGGCTGGCTCATTGCCACTTTAGCTTACTAATCCATTGGGCTACGTCAGTCACTGGTTCTACTGCCGATATCCTTATTTGTAAGTTTATTATGCAGAAAACCCCAAGAATAGCCGTCTCCGTAGCTCGTTGAGTGACTTTGAGCTTCTTTATACGGCCGGCAGTGAAGGGTTTCAATGTAATATAAAATTATAATTTTATTAGTGTGGCCGGTTTTTGAAAAGCTGATGAAACTCAGATTTTAATTCAAATTTAATCAAAAAGTTGGCTATGGGTACTCTCCACGTTGTGTTTATACCGATCAATAAAACACTAATGTCTTCATCGGAATTATCGGATATTATATATACCAATTAGTCAATGTCCGTGGTGCAGGCACACATGTTCCAAAAATTTTACGTATATAGTGATAGGCTTTTCGTTAATAATCAAAAATATCTCGGGCGAAATATCTTCTAAGTCATAGCTTTTTTAAAAGTTCGCTTTCTTCAGTTCCTATATTTTCTAGTAAGGTCACCTGAGGTAGGTGTGACATAAGGTAATTAAAATTATAATCGACATTTAAATACTTCTTCTACTCTCTGTGGATTTAATAAGAGAGAACTCAGTTTCATAATTTTTTAAGGTAATTATTAAGTGGTTGTATGTTTGATCAAGCATTTTAGTATCAACAAGAGGGATTTTGTAATTTGAGGTAATTAAAACAAATTGAGATGGAAGATTGTCACACTTACCCATCAATGAGGCAAGTATACAGTACGCTGATTTTTGTACTTACTTTATAATTATCTGTGGTTTTCGCCAAAATTGATGAGATGATACTAACGTCGATATATTTTATGATCAATGAAAACGATCTGATCGTCCATTTTTGCGTAAAAGTGAATTTTTTCCAACATTGGGCAAGTGTAACTGTTTTAATCGATATAGTGATGTGTCTTTAAATAGATTTACTGCACTAGCTCTGGATGTTTTGTCAGTGTTTTAAAAACAATGCCAAGTGCAAAATAAAATTTAATTCAGAAACGTTAACAATTAATAATAATATAACCATAATGTTTTAGTACATGTATTATGTACGCTATTTTAGACGAATAAAAACTTAAAGTTACAGCCTATATACGTCCCACTGCTAAGCATAGGCCTCCCCTCATTTCTGAGAGGGTTTTAGGGCAAGGCCGCGCTGCCCCAATGCGTGTTAGCGAACTTCATGTGTCTTCGAAATAATTTTTTTCATTATTTCTCAGACATGCAGGTTTCCTCACGACGTTTTCCTTCACCGCTGAGCACGTGGTAAGTCAGCACTCAAAATTAACAATTTCATTGGTGCCGGCGGGGATCGAGACCGGGTTACTCGCGTTCTGTTATACTTACAGCGAGTGTTAGGCATCTGAGCTACCACGGCTCAGATGAATAAAAACAAAGTATAAATGTATTATTCAGTTAAATGTGGAAGAAAAAAAACGTCATCATCGTTTTTAACAAATAAAATCACATTAGGGTTCTGTTCTGTTTTGGTCTTCATGGTGCTTATAATACAATACTTTTACACATCGTTATTTTCAATATTCTTTTTAATTTCGTAATACCGCACTAAAACAGTATTATTTTCTTCTGTATCTGTTTCGATAACATTTACTACTTCTGCTTCTGATATCCTCTGACATTTTTCTTTGACATGTATTTATTTCTTGGTATTAATTTAAAAAAAGTCCATTCTTAAGTACAAATGCATATGTCGGTACCTGCATCATTGCACGTGTAGCAGCGCCTCTGTGGCTAGTCGGAATTATTGTAAACAACACGTGCACCGCACACCTGCGCATTGCACCTGCAGTAGCGCTCGGGTAGCTACTTGTCTCGATTGTATAAAACGGACGGAGCGGCCGCCTCTAAGGTAGTTCTGTCACTGGCGTGGCACGTTGCGCTTGTTGTATCCCGCTACTAGCTCATTCTCGACTATTCCGATAATTAATTCATGGAAACGAATTAATTATTGTTCTCACTTAAAATTAGTCTCCGTACAATTTATAGTTGGTTATCTCTGATCTGTGTATTTCACGTTTTTATGAAGTGATAATAAAGTTTTCCATAATAAACCCAGATTTTCATATCTTCCTATATCAGAAGTGGGATAAAGTCCCCGTTATTGCTCACATTTAATTTTTAAATAGTAAAGGGTTATCAAGTTTGTGAAAGACTATGATGCGCTTAACGTTGATGCCTTAGTTTTTATGTTAAATGTAAAGTGACCAGATTTTAGACAAAAGTTAAACCTTTTTGTTCGACTTATGTTAAAAGTACCCGCAAGTACTTTTGTTATTTCTTAACGTACCTAAATACGTTGACAAATATCAGGAAATATTGGGAGCTTCCTAGATGAGTTATAATTTGCGTTCGGCGAAAAAATCCACGTGTTTGAATTTTGTTATAGTTTGATAGTTCATGGGAAATATGATTTACATGGGTTACATTTTAAAGTTTGAAATGTTTAAGCGATGTAATAAAATAATGGATTAGCTTGCTATCAAGGGATTAGTAGAATTCACTACAAGAATTTGAAAGGGCCTTGTTACGGTTGTTACGGATCGGTCTGCTGCCAACGACCTAAATTAAGTCAAGGATGGTCGAGCGTTGTAATATCTAATAGGTGCCGATATCTGTTTGCAGGTTGGGATAACTGATAGATCAAATGCTAACGGTTCGCTGCCAACCGCACGAGGACGTACGATAGTCGGAGATGGCCGTGTCGGCGCGTTTATAGTTTAGAGAGGTTGCATCATTCTGGAGGAGTGGTCGTATTCATAGTGGTATCACAGGATTAAGGTTATGTCGGGAACCCACTCGTTTATGCAGTGTGGGGTTCACTGTGGGTGGCATTGGTAAGGGATTCAGACGAGGTCATTTAACGAGTGATGGGACTCGTAGAATGAAAGAATTGTGGTTCCGCCGTTGTAGTGGTTCTTCTAGTGCAGGAGAGTATTTGTGGTGTTGCTGTTCGTGTTCATACTTTGGTATTATTGTATTATTGCGTCTCTCATGATGCACTTCTGCGTGATTGTGATGGGGAATTGTTGTGGCTTGGTCGGACTGTATTGATCCTGCAGAGAAAAAAAAATAGAAAAAAAGAGAGGAAAGTGAGAAAAAAAGTGGTTCTTACTATCAAAATTAATCGAAAAAAAAACTCGAAAAAAAGAGAAAAAAAAAGAGAAAATAAGTAAGAAAAATAGTGAGATCAAGAAAAATGGTTCTTGCTATTACTGAAGGGCTTATGCCGGTCCAATGATATGGCTACAGGAAATAGTGATTTCGGACTAGCAGAAACAATAAGAGAGTTTTGAAGGGCATGTTGCCGGACCAAAACTGATTAGTGTCGCAGGGTTCAAAGGAATCGGTCCAATACTAATTGCCTGTAAGGTCGATGTAGACCGGGTCAGAGCTGATTATTAACACCTGAAGGTTCAATATAGACCGTACCAGAACGTATTGTTGAATGTGTAAAAGTTTATGACTTTCGCCAGGATAATCGAACGATGTTTATCTGTCTACAGATAACTATGATTGCGATGAAGTGCTTGCGAGGACGTACGCACGCAGTATGGCCGTGTCGGTATCTGCGCCATTGCACGTGCAGCAGCGCTTCCAGGGCTAGTCGGAATTATTGTAAACAAGATGCGCACCGTACACCTGCGCGTTACACCTGCGGTGGCGCTCGTGTAGCAGTCTTGGCGCTGACGTGGTACGTTGCACTTGTTGTATCCCGCTACTGGCTCATCCTCGACTATTCGGATAATTAATTCATGGAAACGAAATAATTATTATTCTCGGCTATTGAATTAGTCTCAGTACAATTTATAGTTGACTATCTGTGATCTGTATATTTTATGATGTTATGAAGTGATAATAAGGTTTTCCATAATAAACCTAGATTTTAATATCTTCCTGCACATACAAACACACCGGTAAGTAGCATCCTTCTTTTTTGAAAGTCGGTTAAAATGATAGGCTGTCCCATCACTAGTTACGATATACTCATACAAGAAGATCGGGGTAAGCGTGACACTGTCACACTTACCCCGATGATATATGATAGTATTAGGTGAGGATAAGTGTAACTGTAGGTATCCGTATTTCAAGGAATAGTGGATTTCAGGTCGCAGAAACATATAATAATAATATTTATTCTTCACACAATATAATATTCATTCTTCATCACTCACTCGTTTTGTATCTTGTTTAAAAATACTTAATGGCATATCGAAGCACTCAATAACCTCACCTCTTAAATTGCGCTATCTGTCGCCAGTTGAGTGGTTTAAAAAAAAACGCCTGTTGATACAATAGTTTATATGTACTTAACTGTCAGTAGCGTAAAATTTCCTCCGTTGTTTAATAGATTGAATTTAACCAAAAACCTTGTTTAAGCCGCATAAATTGCATTTGTTACACTTGCCCCACTGTCACACTTTTCTCGGGTGACCGTACCTACTGTTTTTTTTATATACCAAAGATGTCTTTGTCAGCGAATCTAGTATTTCGTGCAAATTTGTAATTTTTTGTTTTAAATACCGTTACTGCGATTGAAGCCTTTTTGTGCTATTGCTTTCTATTTCGTGGTATCTTTTTAGTTTAATTTTCTCTGGTGTACAGTCTGTTCGCTTAAATACGGCCATTTTTGTGCTGCGTCAGTACGTGCCGCATTTTGTCACAGGTGCGATATTAAATTCCTGCTGTAAATCACCCGAAACGTCAGGAATCAAAAGTGAAAATTAAACTGGATAAAATCCCTAAGATTAGTTTCATTTAATGTGTACCTAGTCTTCGTGTAAATTAAGATGTCAGTATTGAAAACTTAACGAATTTCTAAAATATTTTCAAGAAGAATAATATTGGTGTCAAGGCTAATAATAAAAATATTTAGTAGACTAATATAATTACAGATAGCAGTATGACTAACTCTATTTTATTGATAGTTAGGTTTGAATTTGCATAGCTAGGTTCGAAGGAGCCCCAAAAAACGGACAAACTTTATCTGCTGCCTGGCAAGTGATGAGTCGTAAAGGGAGGGCAAGACAAAGTAGAGAAAGGGCCATGTTGGTTGCTTCGGAAGGATAGCCATACAGCCCAAGTAGAAGGCAAGGTCGCAGGGACCATATCTAAGATATCCGGCAGGAAACAGCGAGCGGCCTAGCGTCCTGGTAAGAAGGAAAGAGCAGCTAAAAGGATTCTGAGTCCACCTCCTCAAAGGTGAACACAAAAAAGTGCGACTCGAACAGCAACCAAAGGCTGCAAGGACCAGCTATGCTTCCGCTGCTTCAGTAGATTTCGGTGTAGCCTTATTGTGGGCGCGCTCAGGTCACCTAACGAAGGAAGTAGCTAACGACATCCTCGTGACAATACGTAGGAAAATGATCAACGAGGTCTGGAGTAGCTAGGACCTTGATGCGCCGGGCGCGGTTTTAAGAGAGAAAGCCGTTTACACGGAGGGTGTCCGGAAGCTGTGGTGCGACGATCGGAGGGCTCTAGATTGGTTGAAGGGAACATTGATAACCTCAACCTTAAATCCAACACCTCGCTGACAATCAGGAAACAGAGATATCACAGAGAATCAAGTGTGGTATCCTTATCCTTGATCGTATCATCCCCTCTGGGGAATGAAAACACCCAACGAACGAAGTAAGCTGTTAGTTGAATATCTCTTTAGCACTAACCTAATTGTTTTAAATACGGGTTCTGAACCAACTTTCATAAACAAACGTTGTCGCACAATAATCGACCTCACACTTGCAACAAAAGGAGTAGCTAAGCCAATCACGGGGTGGCATGTGTCGAGGGATGCGTCATGCTCAAACCAAAGACGGATCTACTTCGTACTAGGGGTCGATATCCCCGCTACACAACCATGGAGAAATCCCCGCAAGACTAACAAAATAAAGTATCAAGATAAGTTAACGTCTTCGCTCGCGGGTTTTGAGGGTAAAGACACTACAGCAGATCAGTCACTTCTAGAAGAATTGGTGTTAGTTGTTACTAGAGCCATGATAGACAGCTACTATGCAACATATCCAGACATGACTCCACCAAGGCTTGCTGTGGGAAAGCAACCGTGGTAAAGAACTGGATAGGAAACGAAAAAAGGTAAGAAAGGTCTTAATAAGGCCACGATACCTCAATAGATGAAGACTGGCTACTATACAAGAAATCTATGTTTAAGTATAAAAAATGTATCAGGTATCAACGTTTGACAGGATGGCGTAAATTTTGTGGTAACATAGAAACCTGTGAACAAGCGAATCGGATAAGAAAAATCCTAGCTAAACAGTACACGCCGAGACCCATCTCTTTATAGAAACCCGACGGCAATTACGCTACATCGCTGGATGAAGAAACCCAACGCATCCTAATTGAAACACACTTCCCAGCTTGCTGTGTAACTCAGGGGATGAACCGGCATAAAGATGCAGTGATACCAACAACCGAAGACTGGAATTTAGCACAGAGAGTGGTAACAGCGGATATAATCTATTGGGCCATTTTCCCTATAAAACGGCAGGACCTGACGGCATTTTCCCGAAACACCTGCAGTGGGGAGGTACCGAATAGTCAGACTTGTTGCCTAATAGTGAGAACATGTCTGACCTTCAGATATATTCCTAGGGCATGGAGGGAAGTAAAAGTTACGTTCATACCCAGATCAGGTAAGAGCAACTATACGGACTCAAAATCCTATAGATCTATTAAAGTTCAAAATTCTGCTAAAGACGGTGGAGAAGGTGGCGCTAATGAACATGCCGCTGCATGATAAGCGACACGCCTATAGCTTAGGCAAATCAATAGAATTGGCACTTCACAATTTAATAACAAAGATTAAAGGGCCATCCAAAACAAGGAAATATGTCTAGGATCTTTCCTAGATAAAGAAGGTGCTTTTGACAAAATTAACTTCTCATAAAGGTTGCGGTTTATGAAAGATAAACGTAAAAAAGTGTTTTAAAAAGAGTTGATTTCATTCCGCGGGTCATTTGTCGACTGAGTGGTCAACCAGCGCTAAAAAAGCTTGGTGTCAAAAATCGAAAGCACTGATTCATTTTTCGACGATAAATAAAGATAAAGAAGTATACCTTCAGGTCACTCCGTCAAGTCCGGCGGTATGGTCTCATTATAACTAACCGACACCTAACGGTGCTACAGAAACAGCCACTATTACGTGGGACACAGGAAAGTCTGCAGTAGCTACAAGCAGCAGAACAGAGGCAAGTGTTACGCAGTCTAGCGTCACGCAGAAGTCCGTCGTCACGAGAAATGAGGTGATAGCCGAAAGCAACGGTCAGGAAGGGACCGAAGAAACGGCATCAATTAAGACAGCCGCGGCCGACCAGCCGATCTGCTGAGAGCAGAATTAGAAGCACGAATGAAGTTCGAACGTTTAGAGCGCGATCGAGCAGAAGAGGCAGCAGCGCTTGCTAAATCACCGTTGGGTGAAAGGTAGCAAGCCTCAATCGAGAAGAGGAAATTGACTCAAGCGCAAGTGATGAGGAGCATAACGTCAAAGTGGAACCTAGCACAGCACAGTATGTGTATGTGTGTGTAGCACAGCCAGATGTGGCTGACAAGGAAGCGTCTAAGGGAACACGCCGCTTATAAATGAAAATGCCGCTCAGAAAATGGCAGAAATATCGGCACATTCGCTAGAGGAGTTATGAATATGATTGCGTCAATTTGTGCGCTAAAACAGCCACAGTAGGTTTCGGTTTCGGACACCGGAGTTAGTGCGTCGTATAGTGGACAATCTTGATATTGTGATTAAATTCAAATGGTTCCAATATCGAACACAATTTACTATGGAGTCAGAGCTACAAAGAATGGCTAATTTCTTGAATTCATTAAGCGAACAAATCGGTGCGTCATTCAACGCGGAACATAATTTCGAAAAAAGGATGCGTGTCGAAATCAGGACACGAACCGTGCACGCCGCGAAGGAGTATACGCACAACTGTGCCATTGGTGAGCGCAACAAGCGCGAAGAAAAAGTAAAGCGTAACTGACAGAAGGATATGGCTACGCAAGACAAACCTTAAAGTCGAGTAACACGTAAATGTATAACTGTATAGAGAATTGTTATAGGTTTAAAAATATGGATAACGGCGACAGATGAGAAGCTGTTAAGAAAGCTAACATATTATGCTTTCAATGTTACAGGGTTGTCGCATGGCACACCATAAGCTTCTACACAGAAGCCCTGAGAAAGAAGCATTGCCGTCAGAGGGCGACTGGGGCAAGTAAGCGCATATTACGACTGTCAAGTCAATACAGTAAATGCACTGGCATGTGCGTATTTAAAGATTATTCCGGTCGGGTTATATGGACCTAAAAGTTAGGTCAAGACCACAGCTCTTCTGGATGAGGAGCATATGGCTCAGAGTTTAGCGCCCAGAGGTCCCAAAGAAGACATACGTATTGAGGGCATCGGCGGTAAGCGAATTAGCGACAATAGTTCGTATTGCTTAGAGATTAAAATAAAAGGAATTTTCACACGCGATAGAAGCGTGCAAACGAATAAATCACTTAATCTTTCTCCTCAATCGGTAAGTCGAGAGTTGATGAAACGGTGTATTCATTTAGCACCTATTGAAGATGAGTTATATTGTGAAAGGTCCAAACCTACCATTTTAATTGGTCAGGATAATTGGTATCTTCCACCAGCAGCTGGCCACGAGACAGCGAGGTCAGCGAGATCACGAGATCGGCAGCCAAGTCCGGGTCGATATTTAGGCTGGGACAGATCCGGTAACCGCCATTATGAAAGCCCTGGCATCGTTACTGGCAAGACACTACGGAGGACAGTAACCTGCGCCTCCTCTATTAGAATCCGGACGGAATACAGCAGAGAACCCATGAACTCTGCACAGTCGCCCAGCAACAGGACATTCAGGTGATCTTGCTGGGAGAGATTCAACTAAGACCAACAACGCATCTGAAGCTGCCAAACTACTTCATCTACAGGCGGGACGAAGTCAACCCTCAAGGGATCGTCTACAGAGAAACGGCGATTCTAGCGAGGAGGGACATCGTCCATCAAGAGTTAGTAACCTGCCAAATTTCCAGACGATGCGTTCAGTCGGCATAAATATGGAGGCGGCGGGCGAGAAACTAAGGACCTTTGCAGCATACCGCACGCCAGGGACCTCTAGATTCTACTCCTCAGACGTCTGGACGGTAATGGAAGGCACGACGCCCACCATCATTGCCGGGGACCTAAACGCCAAACACCCGGCGTGGGGGTCCAGATTGATCAACCCGCCGGGTCGTGAACGCTATGAAGATGCTGAGAACTACAGCTGCGACGTCGTAGGTCTCGAGTAGCCAACACATGTTCCGACAGACTCTCTAGGGACGTAAATTGCCCGATAGTGGTAGAAGTGCTGTACGATCTGAATTCACAGCACCTCCCAATTCTGATTACCCTTGGCACCAAGGCAGTGACTACGCCACCCAGAGCCTTTAAGACCAAAATCGACTGGAGGCTCTACCACCAACACCTGCAGAAGAGACCATCAGTAGACGCACCGATACACTCAGCGGACAACGTAGAGGCCGCTGCAACCAGAATTTTCATGAGCATCCAGGAGGCCCTCAACGCGGCCTCTACGATCGTTCCTCTCTCTGGACGTAAAGATGAGCTGCTGAGAGAGATACGCGTGCAGCTAAAATACAAAAGAGCGCTGAGTAAGCTTTCGGTGCGCACCCGCTGCCCCAGATTGATAACCAAACTGAATCATCTAGCGGACGAACTCTCGGTTGCAATCCAGGCCCACAGAGGAGAGGCTTGGGAGCGGCACGTCTGGAAAGCGGATGAGCACAATGCGTCGTTCTACAAATTGAACCGGCAGTTGACGAAATAACGCCCTCCCGTTTGCCCGCTGACCAACAATACGGGCGAGCGATGTTACGATGTCAAAAGTAGAGCGGATATCCTAGCGGAGCTCTTCGACGAACAATTTATGCAGGAGTTCATGGAGCTTCATGCTTGGAAGATGCTTGGAAGGATAGCCGCGTACAGGAGTTTCTGTCGTCGCCCGCGCCACCGCTTGCAGGAGAGTGGTTTATCTCCTCTGCAGAATTGCGGAGGACAGTAAAACCGAGGAAGGCGCCGGGGCACGACGGGATTTCCAACGCTGCACTCCGACAGCTGCCCAGTAGAGTCCTTGTCCGGATCGACAGGATGCTGCGCATGACCACGCACGTCGACGTCGTCGTCCGCCGATCAAAACTAAAATCTTAAATTACTGACTAAATTACTGACATACGCTGCTTCAACCTGGTACGCTCCTGAGTGGTCGACAAAAGCGGCGACTGCTGGCCCAGCAGAATTTGCCACTACAGACCATTGTCGGTGCGGGTCGCTACGTTCGGAACGACTTTATAGCTGCCAACCTAAAAATGGAAAACCTAGAGGAATTTGTGGTCCGGCTGGCGCGCGGTTTGTTTGATCGCGCTGACTACCAGCCAAACCCACACCTTAATACCTTTTTTACTTAAAAGACTTTATTAAAAAAGTGACTTTGAATAAGTATTGTTTATAATCTACATTGAATAAAAAAAGTTTCTGTTTCTGTGTCTTTTCTCTCAACATCCAGACAAACCCGTAAGGTTTTTTGTTTAAATATATGTTTATATTGTGTTTGTTTTTTCTTATGTTAAATTTTAAAATTAAAACAATGAAGTCAACGCTCCGTCCCCCTC
>DWHP01003005.1:0-13817 GCA_018247895.1 Parnassius honrathi
GCGTAGTGTAGGGCGACCCCCCACTAGATGGAGTGACGACATGGTAAGACATGCAGGAAGTCGGTGGATGCAGGTGGATCAGGACCGTGCTTAGTGGCATTACTTAGGGAAGGCCTATGTTCAGTAGTGATTGAGTAATGATGATGACATGATTGAAAATAAGTAATAACCCCTGGGAATGAGGTGATCTAAAGATATACCTGGCGAATTATATAAACAGTTAATTTTGGCCAACGTACTTACTACGATCAAATTGCTGATGTACTTAAAGCTAGTTTAAAATGTGAAGGAGGTTAATAAAAGCAAATAAATAGCGAAAGAGAAGATCGTATATTCTGGAAATTTTAATCATCTATGTCTATGGAGAATAAATAAAATAATATGTGTTTAAACTCACAGGCGCTGAATCCACGTCAGGAAATATTGGAACACCTGTTATGTTTTCTGAATTCGAACTATTACTCGTGCTCCAGACTTGTTCCGGGAATTCTTGAATCAGGAACGTCTGAAACTAAAATTTTATCTCGTATATGTCTATTCGCCACCTCTCAAACATTGAAAAAAAAATCGGGCTAAAGACTAAAATCTACCTCGTTTTACGAGGCAAAAAGAACCAAGTAAAAGCAGACCTGTCTCAATACGCGCTTTAATTAGGCGCAGCGTAGGTATATTTTCATGAAAATATACCGATGCTGCGCGGCCGCCCACAAGAGGCTAATTCAGTGAGGTAGTCACTCGCGCGCACGAGCTGACGGGCCTTACGTTAACAAAAAAGTATTTTTCTATGTATTTAGGTTGTTACGGATGGCAGTGAAGCAATCACGGAGTAATTTTTGTATACCTGAAGAAGCAATCGTCCGTCGCCCCGCACTGCACCCGCGTCGACACAAACATAAATACAGTCCACTTGGCTCTCATTCCCTACGTAGGTACTTTGATATTTATTTTTCAGTTTTTATTCAAGTATGACCTCTCAGAAAGCCAAAGGGTACTGCATACGGGTGCTTAAATAACAAAAGGAATATCAACTTTTTATTCTTTACCGTTCTTAAAGGGGCCCCGCGACTGTCAAACGCTTTGATTCAAACACGTAGATTTTGGTTTGACTCAAACCAATTTGATCGTTTACGCCGTTAGTATGACAGGTTTGATCAAATGTTACGTGTTTGAAGCTCGTTTGATAAAAGTTTATATGTTGGTTTTGTTTGAAGCGCCATTTGATCGTGTACGCGACGTGTTTGATCAAACCTCATCAGTCTTGTGCTGAATTTCGAAGCGATACGTTTTATGTAGTTTCCAAAATAACAAACAAAGATGAATTTATGCGTGGTAGAGCCATGCTGCAGTTATATTGGAAGTATGGTTGTAGCCCGAATAGATCGGCTCAACCGGGGAGGGACCACGCTCTCACAGAATACCAGCGTGAAATAGTAGCTTAATGCTGCTGCATTTCGTATGGTGTGTGTAGAGAACCGGAGACCCGTTTTACTGGAAACGAAGCATTCCATCTTAGTCCTCACGGGTGACAACGCATCTGCATTTTAATTTGTAATTGAAAATAGATGGACTGTGTGCTCGTTTATCACCCTATCCTATAAAAAAATAAAAAATATAGATTGAAAGTACATCAAGGTCGTCACGACACGATTTGTCGTCGGAAGTGGCTATATCCAACGACTATATCAAACGATATCTTAATTTGTACCATTCTTTGCATCCAATTCCTTTTCTTTTTTTCTTATTATTTAAGCAAGACATTAATACAATAAATGCAAGAAAATCTTTATCCATAGTCGACGGCAATTTTTGAAATCACAATAGGACTTTCTTGTTTGAACTTTGAAGTTAGACTGCTTGCTTCTGTTTGATGCGAATTCAAAGCGACATCAAACGGTTTGGTCAAACACGTGAGGTTTGAATCAAACCGTTTGACAGTCTCGGGGCCCCTTAAGGATAGTGAAAGTAAGTAGTAAAATATATTATTATTTATAGGTATATCTAGATAATTAGGCACCTAGTTGCTGGCTCCATAGTTAAAGATTTATTATTTGACAAGCGACCCGACCACAGTACTGCAATAGTGTAAATGTAATAAAATAAAAATGTAAATAAGTTTAATGTCAATGACCGTCAATAATCGTTCAGTGTAAATAGACCTCCCAGTACTAGTTACTGACTACTAATGCAAGATCAGTATATACTGGAATTATGTCAAACACTTGATTGAAAAAAAATAGTAGCACTCCTCATTGCCACTCCTTCATTAATACTGCCGTCGCGTGTCACATGTATGTAAATAGCAAAAAAAATGTAAAACAGATAATGGTAAGTAGGTAAATTATTTGAGTTTCAAAGTCGTTCATGTTCTCGTAATCTTAATTTTTCTAGATGTTGCATATTAACCTTCCTCACATCGAACATTAATGTTCTTATTATCAGCAAATCACTAGTACATTGCGTAACACCTCGGTAGATTCTAATATCAACTAATTTCAAAGAATTAAATTTCTTTTCTCACAACACCTAACCCTAAAGTAGGGGCGGCCTTAACAAAGGCGCGTAACGCGGTAAGTGATACAAACACTCGCACGCGGACGTGAGGTGCATTTCGATTTAATTCACGCGCCGCAAATTAATATTATTTCGACGACCTCATCGGTAGTCTAATTTCACGAAGGTTGCGTCCTAGACGTGTAAAGTGTTATGAATATTAGAGACATTGTAAGTTGGTTTAAGCTCGAAAGTTTGCTATCGGAGAGTGATCCTCCTGTTTTTGTACTATTATTGATTCTGTGGTAAAAGCAATGGAAATTTTATGCAGTATAGTTTACATATGACGTCACATTACGGCCTTGTTAGTCTACGTTGTTCAAAGATTAGAATCAGAAACAAATAGCGTTTAGTTTTTAATTTACTAGGGTCTTGTGATTACTTGCCAAATGGACACACGACTGACGCGACGGCATGCTTTAGCTGTCACCTCATTGGGTTGACATAAGAGTTATATATGTCGGCACCTGCGCCGTTGCACGTGCAGTAGCGCCTCTGTGGCTAATCGGAATTATTGTAAACAATATGTGCACAGCACACCTGCGCGTTGCATCTGCAGTGCCGCTCGTGTAGCTACTTGTCTCGATTGTATAAAACGTACGGAGCGGCCGCCTCTAAAGCAGTATTGGCTTTGGCGTAGCACGATGCACTTGTTGTATCACGGTACTAGCTCATCCTTGACTCTTCGGATAATTAATTCGTGGAAACGAATTAATTATTATTCTCAGCTATTAAATTAGTCTCAGAACAATTTATAGTTGATTATCTCTTATCTGTGTATTTCATAGTAATGTAAAGTAATAAATTGTAAATTAATTCTATTTAAAAGAAATGTACCGCTATATTTTCTTACTCCCAGTCTTTAGGTGAAAACACCCAATATTCAGCCTGGGCTCATTAACTCTAGAAATTGCTTAGAATATATACAGATCTCTGATCTTGCTCTCCTGCTGCACTATGCTCTCACTCGTCCTCCTTTTCCCTAAAGTAGGCAGAAGCCACTACTTTTATATATTAGCAGTCATGTAAGCTGTCACGCTTGCCAGATGGATTGGCAATCGCAGTACTAGACGTCACGCACCTTTGAAGGTTGTTTCCTGTCGCAGATCAGGGTATTTTACGTCGGACATAAACGAGCTAGCTATACCGCCATCCATCGGCAGTCTTATGATTATTATGGGATTTCAACTTAATCTAGTTTAATACTGATAAGTAAGGACTAGTCTACTTAATCAAGTTGATTACTGATTAAGTAAGGACTAGTCTACTTAACCAAATTTATTGCTGATTGAGTAAGAACAAGTCTACTAAATCAAGTTGATTACTGATTAAGTACGGAATGGTCTACTAAACTAAGTTGATTACTGACTAAGTAAGGACTAGTCTACTTAATCAAGTTTATTACTGATTAAGAAGGACTAGCCAACTTAATCAAGTTTATTGCTGATTAAGTAAGGACTAGTCTACTTAATCATGTTGATTACCGATTAAGTAAGGACTAGTCTACTTAATCAAGTTTATTACTGATTCATTTTTAACTATATTAATTAATTGTCTACTTAATCAAGTTGATCACTGATAGAGTAAGACCTTTTGTGACACGAATTCATAAACGAACATTGAAGATTTTAATTCGAAAACATGAGAAATACGCCAACACGCATTGGCGCTTAACTTAAAACCCTCCCAGAAATGAGAGGAGGCCTGTGTCCAACGTATATAGTCTATAACATTTCTTAGTTTCTTAGAATAAGGTTAACAAACGAGCACACAGTCTACCTGATGGTAAGTGGATACTATAGCCCATAGACATCTACATTTATCCGCGATTACTAATCAAAGTGCAGACGCGTTGTTACCCCTGAGAACTAAGATGGAATGCCTTGTATCCAGTAGAAAGGGTCTCCGGTTCTCTACACTAACCATATGAAACACAGCAGCATGAAGCTGCTATTTTACGCTGGTATTCTGCGAGAGCGTGGTCCTACCCCAGTCGAACTGACTGAGAAGAGTCGCGATTACTACAAAAACGAAATTCAATTTGAGAGCTTTTTTACTTACCATGTTAATGACCGCACAAGATCCAATCAGAAGTATTGTCACTAGAAACATGGTCAACCTGATGTAACAGTTATGGGCTACTACCTGAAATATAGAAACATTTTCTTCTTCATAAACTAACTTTTATATATTTAAAATAGCGTTGACGTAAGTAATTTAAGCATTTTGTTCATGTCCTTATCAGCTGTCCATTTGGTGACTAATTTGAAATTCAGTTATTATTTGAAAATATACAGAATCGAAAAGGTTCTCGAGGGCAACCTAGTAACAGTAAGCGAGGTGAAGAGCAGCTCCACACTAGATTTAGTGACGACCTGTAAGACATGCAAGTCGATGGAAGCAATAAGTATTAAAGCATTGCTTGGGGAGACGTGTATTCATCAGCGGACTTGTGAATGGTTGTGAATTGTGATGATGATGATAATTGTGACGACGATATCTATGATATTGACATAATCAGCCATACGTTATGCGAGTAATCGAATGGAATATAATTGGTTAAGGTTTGGAGGATATTAATGTTAGCGTACACGCACACTCACTGATTTAATCCTCAGGTTTCGTAGTTTTAGTTATATCGTAATATGACGGCTATATCATAAATGGACAGACAATATAAAGATTTTATATCCGCTTTGACAAGGGAACAAAATATTTTTATTAACAAGGAAGGGTGACAAAGAGGCTCACAGTACATCTGGTGGTATGTTAGTATTGTTACCCGTGGACACCTACATCTTTTCTCGATTTAAAATTAAATGGTTTGAAACACAAACTATAGGCCGATAGCATTTCTTATATTATTTTCAAAAATAATAGAAAAAGCCACATACAATAGGTTACATTCTTTCTGTGAGCAACACAAAATTTTCACGATAGAACAAAATGGGTTTCGTAAAAATAGATCCACTTTATCAGCTATTTATGAATGAGTTAAAGATGCTACAATTAATGCTGATAAACGGATATGACCAAAGCATTTGATCTTGTTAACCATGACCGATTACTACATAAACTAGAAATGTATAGTGTAACGGGAAACACAATAAATTATTGGAGTCATCAAACAGAAAACAATGCACCCAAATAACCAAAATATGTCACAGAACGAAAACGGAGGAAACACCCTGCTCAAAATACAGAACCATCGTTAGTTCGTTCGTTTGTTCGTGTACCACAAGGGAGTATCCTTGAGCCTTTAATGTTTCTTATATACATTAATGATTTTCCGAAGAACATAAGAAATCCTATGATATTGTTTGCTGACGATAGTGCAACACTAATAAAATGTACGGATAGAAATATTTATGAAAATAAAATAAAAATGCACTTGCTGACATTGTTTACTGGCTTATGGAAAATCAGTTTAGTATAAATTTGATAAAAACTACCTACTACTGCATTCCACCAAAATAAAACTAGCCCAGTGGGACTAAATATTAACTATAAGGGATCACCTATTACAAAAGTAACTTCCATTAAATTCCTAGGTATAGAAATAGATACAAATATGAAATGGAAAGCACACGTCCAGATAATAAACAAACGCTTAAATAGTCACATATTTGCTCTGAGAAGACGCTCAAAGGTTTCACATTATAAAACTGCGTTAATAGCTTATAAAGCCTATGTTACATCAATATTAGGATATGATATAATATTATGGGGCAACTGTTCTTATAAAGATACTATATTTAAAACTCAGAAAAAATGTATTCGAGCGATATTCAGGCATAAATCTACCGATATTTGCAAACCGTACTTTAAATAATATAAAATTTTGACACTTCCTAGCTTATGCATAAGTGAAGTAGTAACATTTGTGCATTCAAACCTGTCATTGTTTACCTTGAGTGAGAAAAGAAAAATACGACGTTTAAAACATAAAATTGTTAGTGTACAAGGTAAAACAGCACTACTACGACATAGTATATTAGGGATGGTCCCTATTAATTACAATCATTTGGAAAACAATATTAAAGAAAACGAAATAGAATACTTCAAGAAAAAAACTTGAGGCTTTATTAGTTGAAAAATTTCAGTACTCAATGCAAGACCTTTGAAACATTTTTTTTTTTTTTTTTATTTACAAAATTGTGCTTTATTTTGATTTTATTATTGGGTCCTTACATAAGAAATTAGCGTTTTGTCGTACTGACCACTTTGATCTGAAACATCTCCTCTTTCGTTAAGAATTCAAAATTCAAATTAATAAATTAATTTAGCTGATACATTTTAGTTTTGAAAACAGTTGTTTATTTGTTTTTCCTTATTATTTTTTTCTTTGGCGTCGCTTATTACCGCACAATGGAAAACATGAAATATCGGTATATTTACGAGTATGATTTCTACCGTGGCACCTGTGCTGCAGAAACAGCTTGAAGGATTAATGGCGTGTACGGCGCTGGTGTCGCAAATG
Source organism: Parnassius honrathi (assembly GCA_018247895.1). NCBI lineage: Eukaryota > Metazoa > Arthropoda > Insecta > Lepidoptera > Papilionidae > Parnassius > Parnassius honrathi. Next base: position 7,031 of record DWHP01003005.1, read on the forward strand.
AAAGCACGGTGCGTTTTTGGTTTCAACATTTTAGTTCTGGAAATTTCGACCTTCAGAACCAACCTCGTGAAAGGCCGGAGACCAAAGTGGAAAACGAAGAATTAAAGGCTATTGTGGAAGCGTATCCATCACGAAGCACTTTAGAGATAGGGGTAACTGACAAAACTCTACTAATCTACTTGAGGCAAATCGGAAAAGTCAAAAAACTTGAACGATAGGTACTTCATGAATTGAGTGAGTTGAACTTGCAAACACGCGTCGACTGCTGTGTTACTTTACTCAATCGACACAAAAATAAAGGGATTTTAAATCGAATCATTACTTGTGATGAAAAGTGGCTACTGTTCGAAAATCAGAAGCGCTAGTCTCAATGACTGAACCCTAGAGACCAAGCCAAATCCCGCCCTTAGCGAAAATTGACTTAGGAAAATTTAATTGTGAGTGTTTGGTGGACTAGAGCCGGTGTCGTTCACTACATCTTCCTAAAATCTGGCTAAACGATTATGGCAGATATCTATTGTCAGCAACTGCAAACCATAAAGGAAGAACTAGCTGCTACACAACCCGGATGGGTCAATCGCTCTAGGCCACTGCTGCTTCACGACAACGCATGACCACACACCGCACAACAAAAAACCACTAAGTTAGATGAGCTACAATCGGAATGTCTGCGACATCCACCGTACTCCGCGGACCTTACTCCAACAGATTACCATTTTTTCCGGAATTTGGACAACTTCATAAAAGAAAAAAAATTCAACTCCGATGCGGCAGTCCAAACCGACTTCAAAGAGTTTGTTGATTCTTGCCCCCATGGTTTATTCATTAAGGGGATCAATGAACTACCTCTGAGATGGCAAAAGCGCATAGATAACAACGATGCATACTTTGATTAATTAAATACATTTTTATGACTGCCTCGTTGGTCTAGTGGTGGTAGTAGTGCGACTGCTGATCGTGAAGGTCCTGGGTTCGAATTCCGGGTCGGGCCAAAAATCAATTATTGAGTTTTTCCGTCAAGAAATTCTCATTAGCTGCCCGGACTCAGGAAGTTGGCGGTGTCTCACCCCCGTGCCTCGAAAAGCACGTAAAGCTGCTGGTCCGGTCTCACCGATCGTGTTGGTTTACCGTCCCATCGGATTATGAGAGTGAAGGAATAGAAAGAGTGCACCTGTGCATGCGCATACACTTGGGCACTATGATCCTGTCCTGCGTCGATGACTAGTCTCCGTTGAGGCTGGCCGCAGTGACCGAAATCGGTCTGGAGGACATTATTGAATATATTTTACAAAAAAAAAATTGACTTCATATTCCTCCTGTACAAAACGCCAAATTCATACGTTAGGATCTATTATTATATCTTTTGACATGTACTAAAATTATAGAATTATGATTTGATGATTGACCTCGAAATTGAAAAATTTCTATTTAAATATTTGTACGCCAATTAATGGTAGATTATAGAGGACACGATAAGCAATTGTTAACATCTTTTTAATATATTTCTTGTGATCAACAAATAAACGTATTTTTATTATTATGCAAATGCATTATGATACTAAAGACTTAGCTAAGATGCCTAGTTACCCTCAAAAATAGTCTCCGATTCTCAAACTTTATAAGTAAATAAAATATTTTAGAATATAAGACTTACATCCGAATTTCAAATGGGCGAGAGAAAGTGATAATTCAAAATATTAATGTTAATAAAATATAAAATTACTTCTTGTAAATAAAATAAACAGACCAGCGATAAATCTTAGAACATACCTGTCCAGGCTTATAACAATTGTCAGCGTAGTCATCAGCTAAGCGAGGCACATCGGTCAGCAAGCTCAAATCTCGTACAGGCAATCGGCCATCGCACCAAGATAAATACATAAACACCAAAAGCGTCAGGAATGTGGGACCAAAAGACGCGTATAATACTATACTTCTGTAATCAATTGCCAAATTGCAAGTTTTTTTTAATTGTAATTCAAGCTATAATAGCCGTAAAAATTATTCACTAACTTGAATACTTGTACATATAGGAGAAGCATAAACAAAATAACTCCATAATTGTTATAATTATAAATTAAAATGGTATTTAGATCTTCCTCTTAGAGCTATGAACCATTTTGTCAGCATCGGACTTCGGAATTTTGATGGAATTTAATTACGTAGAAGACAATGATTAAAATACAATTAGTCAGCCAATCACTAATGCAGTAAAATTATTTTTATTGTATCTTGCTAAGTTTTATCAGATGTTTTTTTTTATTAATTGGATTTTCGTTTAGGTAGTTTAGTGACTATAATCTTTACTGTATTATCGTAAATTCTCTATAATCCTCACAAAACAGCTAGACTTTTGCGTCATTCGACTCGACTTTTAAAAAGTTTCAGTAAACATACTTACTTGGGAACGGTCAGTAGTTGTATAAAGGTCAACAACGTAAATAAAGCGGCAGCACAAGCTACGTTGTACTTGAATTGAGCATCGCTCTGATCACGATACTGTCTCTCCTGATCACTGTTCTTAAACCATAATGTAATTCGGTTCATGCCTTCGGAACTGTTGCCACAGTCGCAGCAAGTCCGCTGTGGCAGGAGGTTCTGCTCTATCATTGCGAGGCTCTGGAAGGATTTCGTTTAATTCGTTAACGTTGGCTTTAATAATAAACTTTTATACTTTAACATCAAACAAATAATTTATGAAAAACATATTTGCTTCTTTTGTAGGTAGTGTGAATTGTCTAAACTCTAGAAGATAAAATTAAGTATCCACTTTCAAACTTTTTTCGCCTTTTATCCAGAATTACAATTAAAGCAGCAAAAAGTTTATCTAATAGAAAAATAGCCTTATACTGTTTTAATATAAGGATAACTTAGTCATAGAAAAAGGGTACATGATTCATTCATTCATTAATTGTTTGACTATCTCGTTGGTTAGTGATCGTTAACGCAGCTGCTATTCGTGCAGTATCGGATACTAATCCCGGATCGATCTAAAAACCAGTTATGATTTTTTCCGTCAATAATTTCTCAGTAGCATCCAGGAGTCAGGAATTTGGTGTTGTTTCAGCCCCAAAAACAAAAGCACGTAAGAGTTGGCCTAGCACTTGACATCTCTCTAGTCTTGTTGGGTTTTTGTCCCATCGGGTAATGAGAATTAGGGGGACAGAGATTTCACCTGTAACTGCGCATACACTCTTGCACTATAATCCTAATCATTAGTCTCCGTTGAGATTGACCAACGATTAAAGTTAAATAGCCTCAAAAGCGTGTCACAAAAATTTCCCCAATGGAACACCAATCTAAAATCAGTAAAATAGAAATCGAACTAGCTAAACTGCGTTTTCAATATTTGGCATCCGAAGATAATAAAGCAGCATAGAAAAATAAAGCCTTTAAATTAATTTCTGTGAAGTCTATTTACAGCATACTCACCGATATGCCTATATTCTTGGCTAAAGTTGAATCTGTTATATTTGCAAAGGGTTTGTCTGCACCCCAGCATTCTACGTATTTTGTCATCTTACTGGATGGACGAGATCTTGTTGGTACGCCCGGTGTAGCTTAAAAAAGAACCACGAGTAATCAATTTTGGAATGAAGTGTTACTAACACTGTCTATTTCTAAAGGGAAAAATTATAACAAAAAAAAATGGTATGATGAATCTGCAGCTGAGTAGTCCTGTATTGTCTAAATACAATATAAAATTTAGTTACACCATTATATTTGAGTTTAGAAATACACTAAAAATATACATGAAAACAAAACATTTTCGCCAAATTTTGTGAAAATTCGATCAAAATTATTCATATGTCTGATAAATGTGCAGTATGTTGTTGTGCTTATCAAACATAGTAGGATGATTTATAAAGTACCATTAGTTGATTGAAGAATGAAAAAACCTGTAAGTTACACTCTGATTCAAATTGTTCATACTGTGTACACTGTCTTAAATGTACAAGTTAAATTCTAGACCAATAATTTATTAATATTATTCATAGATTATAAAACGACGTAAATTTACCAGTTGTCGTATTAACAAAAATTTCAAAAAATCACTAAATCGTTAGTCAGGTTACACTACTATTTCAATAACGCAGGAATTTATTTTTACCTCACTGCCACGGAAAGAGAGTAATGTTTTTCCAGTGCATGTACGTACCGTATGTATGTTTACATATATGTAAGTGTGTATATATTACGTATGTACATTTCTTTGTCAAGCTTTGTAGCCTTAACGACTTTTAGGGTGTTGTCAAATTTGTTTGTCGATGTTGTAGATATGATATAAGGTATGTGAATAAAACTATAGACATCCGGTACTTGTGTAAGGGGGTGCGAGGGCATTGGGGGAGGGGTTGGTGCAGTGGAATCCCCTACCCTTCCCCCCTAGTAGAAAATATACTTTATAAGTATTGATTTTATTTTGTAAAATATACATAACATTTGTTGGTTTACAAGGGTACATCACCCAAAATTACTTCTTCAACGGCTTCAGCGCCGCGAAAAATGCAGCCCGTCTCCCTTGCTTAGCAAATAGCAGCTGAAAACTGCTACTTGTTCAAGACTGCGTTTGCCCAAGGTTACATTTCCCAAACAATGCGTCATCACTAGAGAAACGGAATGACGATTGACATTTCACATTGATGGACACTCACAAAATGGCCGTCTACATTGTACCGTCTCTCACTTTTTACGCCGATTTTTGACATCTAGCATAATACTAGAGCAAATTGACGTTTTTGCGTTTCGTTATATGAAATTTATTTTTATCATAATTTATTTAAAACGTATTTCCGAAATTCAAAAGCAATATATTAGCTACCAGCTTTACACTGGAAAACCTCCTAAATTGAAAACATAATTAAAATCAAGTATCGGATGTCTATAGCCAACACTGCGTGACCACTAGAGAAACTGAATGACGATTGATAGTCTGTAATCCAGTCCAGTGTAATCCAGTCGTAACAAGTTTTTGTTAAATAAGGCTATTGGTGTAATCCGGTAGCAATCGGCTGGTTCATCGATACTTGTCTTAACTTGCTCAATAAGATTGAGCATCGAAAGAGATAAACAAGTTTGTGCATGTTTGTCTTATTCCTGTCGGTACCTGCTGTATTCAAATCCTATATAAAAGCTCGTAAGGATTTTATATTTTTATTAGTGCTTTCGCGCGCAATCTTTTCAGAAGTATTAAGTTCGCTTTATTTACACATTTATAAAAACAAAGCCATGTGGGAAGCAAAAAAGAATAGAGAGCAGTATAGTGCAGAATATATTAAATATGGATTCGTAGAAAATCCGAAAAATCCATCTGTGTCTTTGTGCCTTCTTTGTTAAAAATTATTTTCGAAAGAAGCGGTGAATTTTTCAAGACTTAAAGACCATTTGAATAAAATGCATCCTTATTAGAAGGACAAAAATGTAGTTTTTTTTGGACCCGGCAAAGAAGCATAATACTCAGTCATGTGTATCAATACTTTTTTCGGAGGCTGCTAAGCAAGACGATGACGAACTTCGAGCTTCGTACTATATCTTTTTGTTGATTGTTCATACAAGTAAACCACACATCATCGGAGAAACGTTATTTTTGCCGGAAATAAAAGAAGTCATACATACTATGCTCCATAAACCGGCGGCAGACATAATCTGCAAAATTCCTTTGAGCAACAGTTCTGTGCAATCTAAAGACTAGTCAATTTTGAATGCAGTTGGATGAGTCCACTTTACCAACTAATGAAGCACTGTTGCTGTCTTACTTGAGGTTTGTTAAAGACAAAAAATATTTTTTAATAAACCTCTTTGGTATGACAGACACAAAAGGAGAAACCATATTTAAAACACTAAAAATGTTTTGTGATGATAAAGGTGCTCCAGCTATAACGGTGCGTGAAAAAAGCTTCATAGCGTACTTAAAAAAAAATTTCAGTTGTGCTCGCTGTACATTACGTTATACATCGACAACATTTGGTTGGTAGAAATTTAAGTGAACGACTGTTTCAATCATTGCAACATGTCATCAGAGCAGTCAATAAAATCTGAAACAACGTTTTAAATAATATATTATTTAATCAGCTTTGTGTTACTAATGATGATGATTGCAACCGATTAATCATTCACACAGAAGTGCGTAGGCTATCAAAAGGAAATTGTCTGGCTCGATTTTACAATCGGTTTGACTCTGTCGTAGAGCTCTTGGAAAAAATAGACACAGAATTGCACGACAACCTCATCACATCAAATAATGATATTGTATACCTGACAGACCTTTATAAAATGCTGAATGATATGAATCTCCAACTTTAAGGCGATGACTAGAACTTAATAAAAACACAAAATTTCGTCGCCGCTTTCGTAGCGAAGTGCTCTTAAACAAGAAGAATATCGGCGGACGTGAGTTTCATAATTTTCCCAACATTTGGAAAATCTCTATAGTGATTTCATTGAAAGATTTCAGGACATTTTGAAATTGGAAATACCAGACTGGGTATTTGATCCTTTTCAAAATGTCAACATAGCTGTATCACCCCAACTGGAAGAAGAACTTATATAACTGACAACGAACGAGTAAATAAAAATCAAATTCAAAAACGGCAGTTGTACCCTGGATTGTGATCGATCGTTCAACGATTTTTGATAGCATTCCCATCGCCAAATTCGTGTGAAGGTGGATTTAGCGCTGTAACAACGCTGCTTACTAAAAAAAAATCGTTTGCATGTACTGTTTTTGAGTAAAATCGAACCTTATATCAACAAACTTGTTAAAATCATCAAATTCATCCATATCATT
>DWHP01003006.1:0-13816 GCA_018247895.1 Parnassius honrathi
AGATGTAGATGACTATGGGCCACAGCAACCACTTACCATCGGGTGGACTGTGTGCTCGTTTGTCACCCTATCCTATATAAAAAAAAAACTTTCTATTTCGTTACTTTCATAATCCGACATGACCGGAGAGAGATCAGGCGTGGTATCAATGGCTCTGGGTGAAACACCGCCAACTCCCTAACTCAACCCAATAACTGACTTTTTACCCGACCAGAATTCGAAACCGGGACTTCATGATCAGCAAATCGTATACTACCACTAGAACAACGAAACAGTCACTTATGTCCAAGCAGGACACTGTTAAACTTATTAAATATATTCTTAATAAAAATTTTCAGCATCTGCATTTTTAGATTTAGTACAAAATCCATTATTGGACGTTAACCGTTTCAAAGAAAACATTTTTTTTATTGTCTTTTTATTACGCTTGTCAGATGAATTGCCATCGATCCGAATGTTCAATAAAGTCTTAAAGGTGAGAATTGACTCGACGTCTTAGAGAATTTTTATGTCCGACAGTCGTTTCATGCACATTTAACATTAATTTTGATACGTTGTTTTTAAATGTGCGTTTTAATTTTTACGGACAAAATTGCCCTCCCATTCAAACCGTATACTTGGTTAAGTGTCGGACGTCAAAATTTATAACACCGAAACGGCACGAAAATGATTCGAGCTATAAAACCGTTAAGATAATCAAAAGAGCGCTATATATTTTAATAATCACTTTTATGAGAATAAATTTATGGTCGATCCATTCTCGCAGGTAAATGTAAAGTGATAAATCTTGACGCGGAACTGGTAAAATTAACACGTATCTTTGATTTCAAAAATACTTCCTGATTAAAAGTAACTGACGTAACGGGTTTGTATTTTATAATTATATTTGTTTAGCTACTTTAATAAATCGTTTATGCCTATGAGTGATATAGTTTTAATTTTTAACAGGATATTATATCCCCCACAAAAATAATAATTTCCCTGGTATATTTTATAGCTGCAGGTAGTTTGGATACATAATCGATTCTATATTATATAATTATATATAATATATTAATATATTCTATATTATGTATGTATATATGTGATTCTAGATTATAAACTACTTTAAGTTATTGAAGTTGTTATGGCCCTAAGTTGCCCAGGCGAAGGTCGACTAGATTGGGGTTGGGATTGCCCATAGCAATCCAAATCGGCGGACAAACCAGGGGAGAGCCCAATGGCTTATGGAAAATTATTATATAGTGGGCAGTACACATGCATCTTGTTTACACGATTATGTAATAATTATACCCCTATTTCCGAATTTCAATAGTGATCAGACGCATAAGTTTTATGTGTACAATGTAGACGGCCATTATGATGGACTTATCGGAAGCGATCTCCTCAAAAAATTAGATTCCAAAATCGATATGAAAAACCAAGTATTACAGAAAAATTCCACAAATATACCCGTTGCACTGCTCTAAAGGCACCTCACTTCGCTCCATATCAAAGAAAGACCTCGTTATAACATTTATTAACGAAACTAAACTAAAACAATGGCGGCCGTCAAGCGTCTAACAATTTCGGTTTAACTCGAGGTTCGCGGGTTCAATTTTCTCCCGACGCGGCGCTGCGTTTCGCAGCTGCAAACCAACTGACTCAGAGGCGCGACCTCTATCGCCACAAAAATTTCTCCCCACGCGCGCCAGCTATCAACCGATCCATGCGCAATCGGGCGCAAACAACGACGTTAGATGTTTCCACGTCCACTGCTGAATATCGGCCTCCCCCATAAAATGTAACAATGAGGGAATTACGCCATAGTTGCCACGTTTGGCACGCCGATTAACAAGCGTAGTTTTTTATTATTTTTATCAAGAAGATGCTACTGGCCATTCTCCTGCTGGCCATCATCTCCTGTTCCAGTTTCCCTCTGTCGCTTCTTACTACACCAACGGGGCGACATGGGGTGTGGATATTCTTTCACAGTTACTACACGGTGTCTACACGTTCGAAATTCTCATTTTGATAAAAGAATAGGCTCCAAGCGTTATAGCAGCTCTGTACCGTTTTTTTTTGTTCCTAGTGTGAGGAATACATTTTTTTTTCTCTAAAACTACATCACCTCCACACTATGATTTTATCCTGTATCGTGGGAGCAGTGTAAAAACATACATTGCACAAGGACAAACATCCAGACCCGGAGCAATTACTTGTGGGCCATACAAATACTCGTTCTGTGTGGGATTCGATCCCGCGGCCATTAGCGCTGTAATTCATTACTAAGCCATTGCGCCACGGAGCCGTCGAACATACAGCAATACACTTGTAAAACTGTAGAACTTGTAGAACTGAAATGGATTACCATTAACGCACTCAACCCACCTTGTTTTCATATTTACTTATCCAAACGTACATTAATTGTTAATTCGAAACCGATCCATTTGTTACGACCTTAAACGAAAAGAGCAGATGTACGTCGATACGAAACTCATAAAAGTTGAATTCCGATTTTATTTTACGCCTAATAGCTAATTCTAAGACAGCCCTACGGAAATCTATTAAGATCCCAATGTATGCGTAAGGGGCAGAAGTTTACTTCCCATAGGGAGCCCTTTTACACTATCCGATGGGGAAACCCTTGAAAATATATGCAACCCTGAAGATTCTGAGTGTGACAGACAGACGGCCAATGACAAGGGTGGACCCTCGTAGTGTACATGAACGCGGTTACGAATACAAATTCTTAGGATCGGATCACTCTACCGTGCATTGATTGGGGCGTAGCTGCGGTCGGACAAAATAATGTAAATGAAAGTATATATTTTATAGACTTATCTTTCCTTTGGATATATATTTTATAATTTAAGTTGAAACTGTTTTATTCATTTTTATATGATTAAAAAAATATATGTATTCCTGAATTCAAAAAAGAAAGAGCTCATCATCTATGGGTAAGCTCTTGTTCTTGCTAAACTTAAAATTTTAATAAATAGTAATAATTATTATTATTGAATATATGTGGTTTAAGAAATTTATATCTCATAAGAATAGAACATTAATTTGTCTGAGAAACACAGGATTGACTTAAAAAAGATAAATATGTTTACATCGAAACTAGTGCTGGAGCGACTATATATAGCGATACTACTCACTAATTATAGCCCATCACAAACTCACTACTGAAATTAGGTCACTATAGATTTCTACAAAGCACAGTATTGTGTCACATGTATCCATTGATTACCTGCTTGTTTCATTAGATCGTCACGCTATCTATAGGCGCCTATCACTGTGCTTGCCAGTACGAGCCTGCCACTTGAGAAACAATTTTTACCGTTGGTTGTCTCTTGAACGAGTTAAATGGCACTTTAATGTATGAAATTAAGTATTTCTAAGACTAGTCAACCAAAAGTAATAGAAATATATTTTTGCAGCTATTTTACAATTAATAAAACGCCATCTACATATATATTTTTAGTACAAAACAACTTCCTCAACTGTGATTATCTTGTGTTTTTATATCACACTTACCGACGCGTATTTCGTATTTCGTTGTAAACAAAAGGTGTAAGGCGCAAAAAGGTTGAATGGAAGAAATCGCTTCCATCGCGATAGGCGGCCTATTGTACCTTCTATATAATTAATTTCATTTTGTTTTCGTTTTAATTTGTATTGGTGTACAATATAGAATATATGTATTGATTGATTGATTAATTTTGGTTGGAATAATTATAAATTATTACTAAAAAATATTAATTTAATTTATATTGAGTCGATCTGAATATTTGATGTATGATCACCTTACTGCTTGTATAGATTGTTGAATATCAATCCGAAGCATATGCAGTAGCTAATCCTACTGAATTTTTTACCCAAAAGCATTGTAACAATAATGGCTCCCAGTTTAAATTATGATCACAACGGCCAGTCCGAAAGTCTAGCCTAGTTCGTCCAGCACCAGTAGCCAAGCAGTTTTGTCAATCATTGAATATAGAGTTTTACAGAAAAACGTCAAACATTCTTGGAACTGCTGTGTGCTTAGTGCCGAATCGGATCAAAAACTTTTAAAAGCGAATATTACGTTGTTTACTATTTAGAATATCGTGTTGCGCGTGAGATCTATTCCAACAATTTATACTAGGAAATACCAGGAGGCCAATATTATTAATCAAATATATAAATGTATGAAAAAGGCCTTGTTTCAAATAAATCATTTAAATAGAAAGTAAACTTCCTGGTAAGTGACACTTTTGAATATATATCAGGTGCAAAAACTTCATTTGTATTCAGTTAACGGAAGCGAATTTCCCACGCTGATGTTTGTACAAATGTAAGCCTTAATTATACTATTATAGAAGCTGTTCCGGAAGCTACTTTATTTTTGAAATAACATTCATAAAATATTACAAAAATAGTTTCATAACAAATATTGGAGAGGTTGTACACACGATTTTTAATAATTTTGTTTTAATCAGTTTATACGACCCTTTTTATTTCAAAAGTATTTCTTTAAATGATCTACGGTTTTTTTTTTCACAATAATATCAGAGATTCCCGCTTTCAGTAACAGATGTTTAAATGACTAATTTTGTTTAAACATATTAGTTGTATTATCAAATTATATCGTTCTTTTGTGTAAAATATTTGAATTGAAATAGAAAACTTTTGCTTTATACATAGCGTGTGAGACCACTTATGGAATGAAATATCTCTCTTCGTAATTTAAAGTATTATCGTTTCTCACGTATTTGGGCGATCAATCGTACTTTTTTACAAATTTGATTAGGAAGTTGATGCTACTCGTCTCCTGTTTAAGCTTCCCTTTGTCATTTTTTATGACACCCACAGGATGATATGGTGTAGTGGTATTCCTACACCGCGGAGGAATACTAGGAGTTTTCTTCCTTGTACAACTTCTCTGTGTACTTGTTTACAACCCGCGATTTTCCTGGAACGATACCACTTATTGATCTTCAAGAAAATAATTTACTTTTTTCCAAAAGGCCAGCAACGAACCTGCAATTCACTTGGTGTTGCGGTTGTTCATTGGCGGCAGTAGTTACTTACCATCAGGTGAGCCGCATGCTCGTTTGCCCTCTCTTCTATAAAAAAAAAAGAATATTTATCAGGCAATTAATGCAACTATAAAAAACGGCAGATAGATCTCATTTCATCCGATAGATGGCGATGTAATCATATAGTATACGACAGACGGAAAATATCCAGACCAATATCAGAGAGCAGGATCAAATTCGCGAGACTCCGATATTGCAACGCCAATCCGTATGTTAAACGTGTTGAATAAGGCAGATCCTATTTAACAGGAGAGGGTTCATGCCCAGGAGTGGACCTTTTTGAGCTAATTAAGAAATAAACGTAAATTAGCGTTGAACCACCTGATGACTCATTTAGAGGCGAAACACGTTTCTTATTATCGACGGTTGTTTGTCTTTCCTAGTATAGCGGTGTAGGGATAAGCAGTGACTGGGATAGTGTACGCATTGAGGGAAAGCGGAAGGTGCTATACTAACTAGGTGAGACACGTAATTTTATTTCATTACGTGGACCTTAGCTCATTAATTTTTAGCATGGATATCCACAAGTGATTCTATTAATTCCCCTGGTGTTGCAATTGTCCATGGTCGGCGGTCACTTACAATTAGGTGAGCAGCATATTCGTTTGCCCCCTTTTACGTAAAGAGTATTATTGTTTTTACTTTAGCTATGTCCATTACATGACGTCGTATAGTATTTTGCTATGGAGATACGGAACTGACATTGAAATTATATCTGTTTTACAAAACAGTGTCATTAGAGCAATCTAATATTTAAAACCTAAAAACTCGCTCAGACAAAAATTTAAGAAAACTATTATATTAACTTTGGCCTACCTTTATGAAAATTTAATGTACGTACTCAAAAATAAAATTAGTTTGACAAAAATCAGTGATATTCATTCTGTAAATACTAAGATCAGACACAAACTAATAGTACCAGTTATTCGACTCCACAGAGTCTGTAATTCGTTCTTGGGGCGATGTATACGCTTTTACAACAAAATCCCAGAAAATATACAAAATTTAACCAACACAAAATTCAAATATTATATATACATCCTCCATCCTTATCCTCACCGTCGATTTTGATGACGGCGGCTCTAGGAACTATGGATTTTGCCTATCATGTGCTCTTATATGGCTCGCTAGACGGACCTTGATCTTAAATACCCTTTGGCATGTATTATTTGTCATATATTAGCCAGACGAGTTGTAAGTATACGCGTAGCAGGGCTTAGGTCTATCTTTGCAATTGGCATTTTATATCTAGAACTTTGAGGTGGTGGCGAATTTTGAGGCGGCGGAAACGATTTCATTCCTATAAAGATGGTAGACCGCCAAGATGACCTTTTTACAGCAAGCTCCTCCCAACACTCACGGTTTATACGCCAAGCATTCAGGTGTCTTTTGAAAGCGCTTAGCCCCCGAGCTACCATGGCGTATATTACATGCATATTTTACACCTATAGTATATAATATTTATGTTAACTAAATACAAAATTTCATCTACACTGTTACTGCTTTTCCCGAGATAATAATTACATTTATTTATTTATATCATTTACATGTGGTTTTGTGTGGCATATTACAGAACATGCACCCAGCAAGGGAATAACAATATCTTGTTATTATTAGCTGGTATAGTACGTAGTATATGTTATGTTACTATATTTAATTATTTACTTAAATTTTACATAATATTCATCTAATTTATAGTAACATTTCCTAATTTTTAAGCTATTTAGTACTATTACAAACTTAATAGCGCAGACCCTATAGCGCGGATGCCGACCACCATGCTTTCGCTTACCTTCTGCCATCTCTGAGTAAAAGACAGCTTTAGGTAAACGGCGGTCTTCCATACGATATACGTGTCCACGTCACCTGAGCTGCTGTTGCACTAAGAGAGCTTCAATGCCGAACATTCCAGAAAGACGCAAAACCTCAGATTAAGACACGGTCCTGCCACTTGATATTTAGGATAGATATTAGACATCTTGGGTGGTAAGTGTCAAGCTTTTTAATATATGTTTGTGCACAATGTCTCTGCACCATATAAAAGGACAGGAATTATACTAAGTTTGTATAAAAAGGGTTATTATAATATTAGGGAATTTATGGATGATAATAACCCCTGGGAAGGTTGATCGCTACCAAGCTACTTCCAATTTGTTTTGTATTGTTAATTGTGATATACAAAATTATAAGCTATTATTAAAAAAATAGTTCCACTGGGTTTCTTGTGGTACTTCCCAAGACAGAGGTTTTTTTCCAAATCAGTGGTAAATCTATATTAGATAAAAAGTTTCTGTTTCTATTATATTCTTTATTAAAATTTAAGGATCAGCTATTTGACAAATGATTAAACAAAGATAGTGAAAATTATTGGCTTGTATAGCCTAAAGGTTTATATGCTATATTAATTAACAACTAATTCTATCTCGAATATTAGGTGTGTAATTTCTTTACGAATTTCGTTTGATTTACAGCTCAATCGACTCTAATGGCGCATGTTCATTTAATATTCCGAAGAATCACATCGTAATACGCTTGTTACGATGTAATTCTTCGCTATATTAAAATTTAATTTAAGACATAATTAAGTAAAATTTATAATATGCTTGTCAAAATTTTCCCATTTTAAAATTTTACATTAAATCGCACATTTGTCTTAGACACATTTGTATTTTTTATAGAATAAGAGTGACAGACGAACACACAGTCCACCTGATGGTAAGTGGATGCTGTAGTCCATTTATCCTGGACTAAGAATCAAAATGCAGATGCGTTGTCACCTGTGAGGACTTAGATGGAGTGCCTTGTTTCCAGTAAAAAAGGGCCTCTGGATCTCTAAACTCACCATACGAAACACAGCAGAATTAAGGCGACACGACACCGCCAAAAATGCACGTTTTTCATCGGATAGTATAGGACTATGACACCACTAACAAAAGTGGAATATTGATATAGGTAAATTCATGTCTTTATCTTGAATTTGCTTGCTCAAAAACACGATTGAATAATTTTGACTCGATCATAATTATTTGCGAAAACACCTTTAAAAAATCACTATAGATGAAATTACAACGAAATTACTTAATCTATATGCTTGGGAATAACTCGAATATATTCATAACATCAATATTCATAATTTACTTGCTCATTATTTTGATTACTTAAATCAATCATTTTTAAAAAATATTTTAAGATACTGACAATTTCTAAGCGGTTTTAATCGTCGCGGGCACGACGTATAATTTTAGACCTTATGGCGGCGTTTTTTAAATTTTTGTAGAAATTATTTATTCACACGGTCCAGTACGACGATAGCCCGGAGCCACTTTGATGTGTCGTCTTAAGATAAACATGGACAAAACAAAAGTCATGTGTAACTTCCATGTTTCTCTAAGCTCGAAGCTGTTGACGAGTATGTTTACCCGGTTTAATAGTCTGACAAGGTAAGTGCAATTTCAACCAAAAGGTCAATCGACAAATTCAACTCGGCTGATTAGTGTTCAGGAGATTACTACACATCTTCTCGTCAGGTATTCCTCAAAAAGTCTTCCTCAAAACTTGAAAAAAAGATGTACATTCAATGATGAATTATAGTTCTGAGATGTGTTCCTTCATTGCTGGCCATATGAGTAAGATCAAGGTTGCTCAGCAAGCTATGGAGAGCTGTCCTCGAGGTTTCTCTGCATGATTAACTTAGAAATGAAGATATCCACAGTGTAACCGACATAACCCAAAAGATTAGTAAGATGATGTGGCAATGAGCGGGCTCGGGGAATATATACGAATATATAGCTCGAAAAACCGGCGAACCGATGGGGGGTAAGGTTCTCCAGTGGCAGTCTCGGACCAGTACGCGGAGTGTAGGGCGGCCCCGGCAATGACGACCTTGCCGACTTGCCTTGACTTGCTTTATGGCATTCCTTGGGTGGTCTATGTTTAGAAGTGGACTTGTGAGGGCTGTATGAATAATGATGAATAGTAGAAAAGAACTCTCTTTAAGCCCAAAACCTAAATGTTTTACTAAAAGTCTAGATAGTAAATGGCGAGTTAGCCATTCAATAAAAGAAAGCATTGGGTTGCAACATAATAGTAAATAGAATCGTATTTTTAAAGTTCGTATTCATGAATGACTGAATAAAAATAGGTACTATTAACTTACTGCGTGCTACAACATAATATTTAATAGAATAGTATTTGAAACTATTAAAACTGTATAAATGTTCATCTAAAACTCTTGGTTTACAATTTAACCATGCTATTTATGTTCTAATGTATCAAACCACAAATTTTTATGATTTTACTTTTAAAGGACAAACAGCTCCATTGCCTTCAAGAATCCAACAAAGTCAGCAAGAGCAGCAGCAGCAACAACAGCAACAGCAACCACAACCTCAAGGAAATCAACAGCAGACGAGTGAACAGCAACAAACCACACAGACTGCGGTTGAAATCGAAATCCGCCCAGAACAGACCCTTTGAGCCTAGCACTACTTTTAATTTCTCTAAGACTTCCCACCCTGGAATATTATATCATCGTTATCTAGTTCTGTTCACATTTATTTGAATTTGGAGTATGTAAATATATTTTGTTAAGAGGTACTTGAAAGAAATGTTACTTAATTTACTAAACATGCAATGTAAAAAACATCCATTAACAGCTTCTACTACCATTACATTTTAAGATGTGAGTTGATAAACAATAATCAAGTATTAGTTATTTGTTTATAATGTAAAATTCACATCACTTTATAGTATTATATCATTTTTGGAGGGAATCAATCATTTAGTATCCTACGATTTTATTAATCATTATTGGCTGTGGAAGTGTAAAATTAGCATGAAAATTTTATATTGATGCTGGTATAATGAAACGGGATGAATAGGTGATGAAATTTTCTCTCACATTTGTAAATAAACGGAATCTGCGTGACACTAGAAGTCTAAATGTGATTTAGTATATTAGCATATCTTATGATTTATAACTAAGGTACTATATTTATAATGGATGGGTTGAAGTTACTAAATATTGCTTTGTTTAATTTAATTATGATAAATTTTACAATGTAATATTTAAATGTCTTTGTTTAGGAAAAAGTAGTATATTTAGTAAGCACAATTCATCCAAAAGCAAAGCTGCTGTATCAACATGATGCAATTTGTAAGGTAGGTGTAGAATTTTTAATTATGAAATTATATAATAGAAAAATGGTTATTTGTGCTTCATATTTTTCGACATTTTGTCTGCCATAAACTTAATTTTACTGCTGATCAAACCTCCCAATTAGAGAAATTTTATCTACTCATGGTAAGCAGAATGGTAATTACAGTACCAACCCCACCTTAAATCACCTGTACCGCATCTTACTGTTTCCACTTAGTCATTTTTTTAACTCTTATAAAATTTATTGGACAAGACGAACGGCCCATAATTGCTAGACGCCTACAACATCCATTGGGCTTACCAGTAATCGAAATATCTGCCAAAAATTGAGCGTCATCCACTTGTATGTTACTAAAATATATGCACATATATTTACAATACCACAAAATAAAAACAATAATAGTTCAAGGAACAGAAGGATCACTCTGATAGCAAACTCGCGTGTTTAAACCTAGTTACAACGTTGCTAATGTTCATAATACTTTGCACGCCTCGGAAGCGACCTTCGTGAAATAAGCCTACCGATTAAATCGCTGAAAAAAAATTAATACGGCGCGTATTTAAATCAAAATGCACCTTACGTCCGCGTGCGTGTAGTGTGTCTGTAGTAAGTTTGTATCACTTAGCCCGTTAAGGGTCTTTTAATTAAATTAGAAGGGGTATCCTCCCACATTCACAGTCCAGTGTTTCAACAGCAAGGAATATACTACTCTCTAGTGTAAAGTCAACTGCCAGGAAGGGATAATAATAATGCATATTCACATATTTTCAACTACATTGATAATGTTCTCATTATTTATATTGAAGTTGACAAAATTTTGAATTTTACCACTTATTTGGTGATTATCATATTGTTCTTTAGTGGATAGTGTAGTGAATGAATATCTACTACTTCCGTGGGTGTCGTAGTACCAGCCGTGTGGTGGTGGCGAAAGAGAGAAGAAAGAAAAACGGCTTCCAATTAATGGCAGTTTATGCCGTATATAAAATACCCAGAGTGATATGATGGGGAAGCAGCTTCAAAAGGTGTGAAACGCCTACACTGCAATCATCCATCCGCCTTCCAAGCGTGAAGATCAATCCACCATACAGTGGGTGAGGTCCTGCCTATGTACAATATTAGACTTCTATAGGCTATAACGATAATGATTCTTTCTTACACTATTGTTCTTAAGCCTTTTTGAGCAGAACTCATGTCAGTTCCCTGGTAAGTAAAAGTTAAGCTCTATTACTAATTAAAATTGCATAAATAATGAGAACTGGCCAGAACAGATGTACCAACCTATTTCTCTACAATAGTAGGAAAAAATTCCATTGCTGCATTCTGGCAGATTGGCATTGGCAGTGCCAGATGTTTTGCATTTTTGATGTTGCTTTCCATCGTCGGGCTGGCCTGTAAAAGTGACGTCCATGATGGATGACGGACTACAAGTATTATAAATATTATCATGTTTTCTAACTTAAGCTATAAAGTAATTGGGGATATTTGATTTTTTTATTTAAAATTACTTAATTTTTTATTTGACCATGAGATTACATCAGCTTTAATAAACAATAATACCCGCAAAAGCACACTGGTTTATACCAAGGATGATTTTGGGAGGCTATAGAAATTAAAAACATCCCAATTTCAATAGTGAATATGACGGTGCTACCATTGTTACCAAATTCAAGCATAGACCTAAAATTAATAATCAAAAACTGAAGTTTCCTGGGCTATGACATTGGGATGTCATCAATTTTTGAGTGATGAATGCCAGGATGCTGTAAAGTACCAGGTTATGTGACTTTCACTCAGGTTACACTTCAGAGGTGTTCCCAGATGAAGTAAAATTGATTCCACCACTGAGGGTAGCAAAATTGGGGTAAAGTTTTTAATTTAACTGTTTAGAAGACGTCCCATTACTATTAAAACCTATCAAAAGCCCACAGCTGAATTTAGGCCTGCCACATAGGTTGCCCATATGGGGATGGCGACTACTGTCTATCTCATAGTTAGATTCACTTTGTTGCCTCCGACACCCACAGTACAATATAGAGAAGTGAATATTCTTGCACCGCCACTGCATGGTCTGAACACAAGATCAAATGTCAGATATATTCAAGGTTGGAATATTCTTTAGTTTACTTAAAAGGATCAATAAAGTTTAATATTTTTTACCACCTGCAGAGGAAGGACCCTTTTTATGGGAAATGAGGCATTACATCTTAGTCACCTCAGGGGTGACAAAAAATCTATCATAGTTGTGGATTGTATTCGTTTGTCACCCTCAGTCTATAATAAATTATATTATTTTAACTGACACAATGACTTGTACAACTAAAAGAAATAAAATGATTTCTACATAATAGTATTTTGGGGTTAGGATCTTAAAGTTACTTTTGTCTTAGAAACAATTTCAGGGGGTATTATGTGGAAACTACTTTACTCTTTTTAGTTTTTTAGAATACAGGTTTTACTTTTAAATAAGTTTGATTTTAAAGTTTATAAACAGTAAGATAAAATCAAGATAAGAGTTAAATAATTTTATTCTTTACCACAATAGAAATGAACGATTACAAGCTTATATTTTACATTAACATTAATATAATTTACTCATAAACCCAGTTTTCGGCCGCTGGTGTCCATCCGACGAGTTCTTTTTCAGTAAACCATAAAGCGATTTCTTTGTCAGCTGCTTCAACACAGTCGGAGCCGTGAATAATATTGCGACCAACTTGGATGCAGAGATCACCGCGAATAGTGCCAGGCTGAGAATCTGCCGGGTTAGTTGCACCCAACATTTGACGACCAGTTTTCACCACGTTAAGTCCTTCCCATACCATTGGTACTACTGGGCCAGAACTCATGTACTTTACAAGTCCAGGGAAGAAAGGTCTAGAAGACAGGTCACTGTAATGCTTCTGTAAAAGTTCTTCAGATGGCCACATAAATTTAAGAGCCACTAGCTTGAAACCTTTTTTCTCAAATCGTTCAATTATTGTACCAACAAGGCCACGTTGCACACCATCAGGTTTGATCATAATAAAGGTTCTTTCACGTGGTTCAGCCATAGTGTTAACTTAATTAGACTGAAGGTTATGCAAAGTGCGAACGGCAAACGACTAAAAACGAATGCTGCTGCAATGCCGTTGCGGCGTGCCGGCGTGTCACCGTCGAAGATCAAAGACAAAGAGGAGGAAAAGGAAATGTACTTAGTTGGCGAACGCAGTCGTTTGTCCTTATAATCGGCCATAATCGATTACGATTTTCGTGATCGATTATATAAAATAATCGACACATTTTGCAGGTGTAAGTTTTGAACGGAAGCTTATGAAGTAACAATACTGTCAATGTCACAACTATCATCGTAACACTGACGTTACTTAACGAGAGACGAAACTTATTGGAGATGTTGTAATTGTAGATTATTATGTAGTACAGCCAATTAGCAGCGATGCGAAAGGTCATTTACCTTAAAAACGACTGTGGAGTTGAGAATGTATTATCTATCTCTTACCATTTTGTGTATTTGTTATAATGTCTCGTTTTCCCGGCAAAAACATGTCAGGGTCAAGACGGGTTCGCCAACATTCGGGAGGCCATTTTAGTAAT
>DWHP01003007.1:0-13815 GCA_018247895.1 Parnassius honrathi
TAGGTAGATAGGTAATGATTCGATCCGATGAAGGTGAAACGCCATTCTATTTATTGATATAAATTATTTATTCAAAGGACAAACATTTAAGTAGGTAGATAGGTAATGATTCGATCCGATGAAGGTGAAACGCCATTCTATTTATTGATATAAATTATTTATTCAAAGAACAGTCATTTAAGTAAGTAGAAAGGCAATGATTCGATCCGACGAAGGTGAAACGCCGCTAACTTTCTTGTGCTGCAATTGAGAACTTTCTAATTGGAAAATTGAAATACAGATAGTGACCCGACCCGGGATTTAAACCTAGGGCCTTATTAAAGACAGTCGCGTTTACGACCGAAGAACCACGACGCAGTCGAAACGCAAATATCCTCTTTTGAGACAGTCCCGAAGTTCAGCGATGGACCTGTGATGGACTGTAATGAATAAATGAAATGCAAAATTATTACAATATACGTAGTTTACGTATACCAGCATATAATCAGCATCAATTACAAATAAAACTACGTTCTGAATTATACGTCTCGAAAATTACTTAAACTAATTGACTTATACTTTTATAGAAAACTTATCCTCAAAAACGTTTTCTTCTCAACGAAAATAACAGAAATACAGGATTTAAGAACACCAGGGTAAACTTACTCACTTTTAAAAGTGCTTCCTACTGCCTTTATTTTTATGGTTGTTCTTCTTTTATTAAAACACTTTGTTCTTAAACTGGAATTCCTTTAAATACGAAGAACAGTTTTTGCTCTAAATCCTCCTTACACTTTGCATCGTTAAGTGATTGTAAACGTTTTTTTAGACCGTATTACTCGTAGATAATTTTTCTGATTTTTTTATACAAAAGTTATTCAATATGATCATATTACATACGAGTCCAGGTTCCAAGTGCCGTTCATTCAGCTTTTTTTAGAGTGGTTTTTAGGACTCGTTGTTTTATTACCATCTTGTCTCTGATGGTACTGTCTAGCCCACCACTAATATCATCGCTTTCAACTTTTTCATCACGCCACGGACATGTATAGAAGTTAAATTATTTCGTGCCCTCATCGCCAGGATTCCATTAGAAGTCAAATTTTGAAGGTAACTTGTACTTCATGTAAAGTTGGCTATTGATGTGATGCGATCGCCTACCACTCTCTTTTTCCTCAAGCCATTTCATACCCATGTATTTCAATTGGTTAAAATTATTAGTAAGTGGCAAAAATTTAGAAACAGCGTGGAATAGTTAACTGTTTTAACCAATCAATGACAAAATTTCCCCATCTTTAGAAAGTAGCTAGTTGTCAGAGCCTCAAACGTCACAGATTTAAATACGGCGTACGGGTGTTATGGTTACTGTGACATGGTGCACCACAATAAGTGGGCAAACACACATCTTTTCCGTTTAAGCTAAATTTATTAACTAATTATATTAAGTAATAGCGAATGGGGTACAGAAAACTTGAGAATTTTGCAGTGTGTGAAATCAGATTTAGATTTGAATTAGAATTAGAGTGAATCGGAAGAAACACGCCATTTTTACTCATCAGAAGAAACACGCCATTTTTACTCGTAGTCGTTTTTATATAAGAATCAGTTTGCAAATTACTTTTACATACTTTATTAGCCGATTTTAAAAGAGGTTATGGTTAACGATTCCACTGTGTTTTGACATTTTGTAATGCATAACGAAAATTACACGATATTTTCGTCAATTGTAAACAAATTGAGATTTTATTTAACTTTCCGCAAAGAAAATCAATGATTTTCAAAAATCAGGTACTTATTAGTTTCACCCCAGTTTTAAATTCGAGTTTTCATCAGATCTCGACGTTTTGAGGTCCTAGGAAGCCATTCTAAATATTTCTACAAGGACGTCTGTATGCATGTACGTGTGTGTGTGTGCATGTATGCGTGTGTTCGAAAGTGATTCGCCAAACTTATAATAATAATAATAATTTATTTCCGAATTTTTACATAGTAGTATGCTTAAATTTAATGTAACAGCTTGTAAAATGTCTGTCAATTCGGCGTGCCTTTTAGCATAGGTCTCCTTCACTAGTGTCTATTGAACTCTGTCCAATTGGAGTTAAGTATTTTCAGCAGCGGCTTGGTAGAAGATGAGTCAATATTTTTCATATAATGTTCAGATGTCAACACTGTAGTACTTGTTATGGTTTTTCGAGGTCTTTTTGGTGCATACCGTAAGAGACATCGTGTTATGCGATGGTTGGTGTTAAAGTTTAATTTTCGTATAATGTGTGTGTTATTGAAGAACTTTTATCCGTTTCATATAATATAATTAATTATGTTTTTGTATTTTCCATCCTTTTCTTGAAGAATGAGTTGAGCAGTATTAGGTTATTTTGCAACAGAAATTCTATTAACTTATGCCCGTTAGTTAGCAGGAAGAGGATTTATTTCCCAAAATGAACCTGGGCGTTCAAGTCTCCCATGACAATAAGGTAGTTGTTGTGGTATTTCTTTACAATGTCTGATAGATTGTAACAGAATTCATGGATTACATCCTTGGCTGTTAGTTCTATTGGTGCATATACCTGTATGATCGTTCGTGGTTTTTTATAGCTAGGTAATTTGATGTTAAGTATAGCTAGTCAGTCAGAGAATCCAATCAGTTTCTATATATTATGCTTCAAGAATCCTACTCCTCTATGGCCTGCCGTTTATCCTATTTAGAATAAAATGTATTCTGTATGTTTTATATTTTCTCTCCTAATCTCACTTATACTTAAAATTTAAGTGTGTATTTTCTAGTGAGTTTTCTAATTCTAGTAAGCTTTCATGCGTTCTTAGGGTTCTTACGTAAAGTGAAGCAATATTGATTGATTCACATTTCTTTTGTTGGAGGGTTTTGATCTAGTTCTCAAGCGGGGAAAGGCCGTGCTGGGAGACATTTTGGTTGTTTTGGCATATAAAGTTATTGTGACCGTCCGGTTTTTGGTGATTATTTTTTTAGTTCTTATAGGTGTTCTTTTCTGATAGTGAATATGACGCTCTCACGCATAAATCAAAATTTCTTTTGTACTTTTGAAGTGTTTGGTTCTTGTTTCTGGCTTCCAGGGCTCAGAGTTTCGGATCTTTTCCTCTTTTTATTGTCCTTTCTGTACTTCAACCTTTTTTCTTTATATGATTATATTGTACTTTTGGTAAGTCGTGAGAAATGTAGGTGTATGATTTCATTTTATTTTTATTTTTAAGAATTTGTATTTTTCTGGCAATATGAGGTACATATTATTACAGTTATATATTATGATATACTATCAGGTGGTGTAGTAAAAACAAACTGTTATTAAGTAAAATAATATGAATATTACATACTGGATTTCAACAATACCGCTAACCGCTTAGTAACAATCCTCTTAGTAAAATTATTACTTTCATATTATATTAGCGAAAACCCGAACGTAAAGTTCAATTATATAACTACATATAATCCCTAGATAAGTATCCACTTACATACCGCAATGGGTGTTGGCGAACTACATAACATTATGATCTTCAAAATATGTAGTTTAGTCCTATTCATCTATGACAGGTTCTCTAAACTGCCGAAAGCATAGTAAATCAATATTAGAAATTGCAATTAACGATTTCACTATAATCGACGGAGATTAAACTTGAATTGTTCTAGTACTATGAAATTCAAGGCGAGCGCTTATCCACGGAGCTATCGCGTATTTATGCTCGTACATACCTTGCTATCATAATATGGTATGAAAAAAATGTCACAGGTATAAAATATAAGGGTTTTCCAAAAAAAATATTTTTAGCAGTTTTATTCCTGATGAAAACTCAAATTAAAAAATATTTGCTGTTGCAAACCCACCTGCCAAACATCGCAACTACGGCAAATATCTCCCTAAATGAAAGGATACGAAACAATGGGGACTTTATGTTGAATAAATGTAATAATTATCATCATTACAGCCCTTCAAAAGTCCACTCATGAACATAGGCCTCCCCTAAGGAATGACACAAAGCACGGTCCTGAGCCACCTGCATCCATCGACTTCCTGCATGTCTTACCATGTAGTCACTCCTAGCGGGGGGACGCACTATACTTCGCCTACCGGTACATGGCTACCGCTCAAGAACCTTTTTTCCAAAGGGTTATCGGTTCTTCAAGCTATATGGCCGGCCCATCGCCACTTCAGCTTACTAATATGTTGGGCTATGTCGGTACTTCTGGTTCTACTGCGGATAACTTCATTCCTAAGTTTATCACGCAGAGAAACTCCGAGCATAGCCCTCTCCATAGCTCGCTGAGCGACTATGAGCTTCCTCATAAGGTCGGCTGTGAAGGACTACGTCTCAGATCTATAGGTCATCACTGGCCACACGCACTGGTTGAACAATCGAGTTTTGAGATTTTGAGGTATGCCTGACGAGAAGATGTGTCGCAATCTCCCGAACGCTGCCCAGCCGAGTTGAATCTGTCGACTGAACTCTCGGTCGAAGTTGGACTTACCTAGTCGGACTACTTACCCCAGGTAAACATATTCGTCAACAACTTCGAGCTAAGTACTCCCAACAGACACCGGCATAGGCGTGATATGAACATTACACATGACTTTTGTATTGTCCATGTTGATCTTAAAACCTATCCGTTTGGAAACACTATTGAGTTCATTGAGCATAATGCTTAGGTCCTCCAGCGATTCTGCCATAAAGAATATATCGTCGGCAAATTTAAGGTAAGTGATGTACTCATCATTGACGTTAATACCGTTTTATTTTCAGTCCAGTAGCTTGAAAACGTCTTCCAATGCAGCGAGGAAGAATTTCGGGGATATTACGTCACCCTGTCTTACACCTCTCTGCAGTTGGAAAGGTTTCGTACTCTGGTTCTCTACTCGGATAGTCGTCGTAACCTATTTGTACAAACACTTCAGCACTTCGATATACCGACAGTCAACTTGATAACGCTGAAGAGAATGAAGCACCGCCCAAATTTCGACGAAGGCAAAGGCTTTCTCATAGTCTACATACGCAAGACTCTTTGGACTTCTGTACAATCTGCCGCACGGTCTATATGTGGTCTATGGTACCGAAACCTTTTCGGAAACCTGCTTGTTCGGGAGGCTGGAATTTGTCGAGTCTGCGTGTGAGACGATTCGTAACGGACTCTCGAAAACAGCACGTAGACGCTGCTCAGAAGGGAAATCGGTCTGTAGTTCTTCAAAATAATGTTGTCGCCTTTCTTAAAAAACATGACCACCGCACTTCTGCTCCACGCCTCCGAAGTAGTGCCACCATGAAGGACGGAATTGAAGAACTTCTTAAAGACATCGACACACTCTAAATCTTTACAACGCTGTTAATGAGAGACTTGTGGACGATAAAACCGACACCTCCTTGCGACAAATGGTCGCTCTCCCGGTGATAGAACAAGTTGCCGGATTCAAGGATTACCATGTCCTCCCCCTCTCTTCGGATCAGATCTCAGATAATCCTATAATACCCAGCGCAACTTGTCTATCTCTTCTTCCAGCTCCAGGATCTTCTCGTCAGTCCTCAGGGTGCGTGCGTTATACGTAGCCATGTCAAGGCGTCTTACGTGGCAGCCGAACTTCCACCGGAGATACTTAGCACCCCCTGCCCCGCCGTTACAAGTGTCGCCTCGTAGCCAGAAATAGCAGGGCCGCCGGGGACTGGGAGCCGTTTTTTGTGTCGTTTCTCGTGGGGGGTATATTACTATAGTTGCCACGCTTGGCCGGCGGGTTGGGAACTGCAGTTTTTAATTGATTTGTTCTGTTATCAGAAAGATGCTGCCGCCCATCTTCTATGTTAGCTTCCCTCTATCGACTCTTACGACACCTGCGGGATGATATGGGGTAGTGGGTATTCTTTCATATTTTAAAATTTTTCGGTAACGAAATACGATTCCGATACCGAAAAATTTTAAAATATTAATTAAAGGGACGGTTTACAATGGTGAAATCCAAAAGGCTTCCTAAGGATTAAAATCTAAAGAAAATTAAAAAGATCAAAGTGATAAGTTCAGTTTTTCGAATGATAACTTGTTCACATCCATAACGACCAACTGACGTCTAAGTGAAATTAATTTCAATTTACTTTTTTTTCATAATAATCGAAATATTTATTAATTGAAGTCTCCTCTGCATGAACATGCTGCGGAACTAAGTCTGTTTGCTAGTTTTGATATGTGTGGGCCCCAATGAAGCTTTGCGTCTAGTGTGATTCCAATAAAAATTATGGTATCGACAAGACTCATCTCCTCCCATTTTAAAATTACATTATTATGTAGATGTTTGACATTTGGAGTTATGAATTTCATACATTTGGTTTTAGTGTCATTTAAATGCAAATTATTAACATTAAACCAGTTAACTAATTTAGATATAGCATTATTTACTTTGTCATATTTTAATAATTGTTAGTTTAATTTGAAAATTGATGACGCGTTTACCATCGGCAACGTATCTATTATCTTTTTTGCTTTTAACGCAGGGACTAACTAGCGTGTAGGAGTGAGGATGACCCTTAATTGTTTCTTTGTTGTTATGTGTGTATGCAAGCAGGGGCAATATTCTATGTTAGCCCTGCGACAAGGCAACAGGGGCACAAGACCTTCCTTTGCAGCGTGTGTAGCGTAATTGGAACAACTCCAATTAGTTCGTTGATGATTTTAGTGCAGAGCACATGTGTGAGTAGAAGTCACAATGGAAGCCAATAAAGAGTCTGAAATAAAACCATGGGTCAAGGAAGTATATAATGAGCTCTTTTTATTTTCTTATTTGTGGTAGCACCGCAGAAAGAATGGTATTTGAACGTGGTAACGTTTTTAAACGTTGTAACTATGATACAGCTACGTTATTATTATTTTTTATTATGTGCCAGCAGCTCTACTGGTCTAGAGAGAAAGAGAGAGAGAGAGACCAATATCAATGTGACCGCAAAGATCTATTGTGCTCGCTGTTACGGCTATAGTTCACTGCTTAGCGCTATGTCTCCAATGAATAGAAGGAGTTATGTAGCCGTGAGCAATTCCACTTTTTTTGGACAAATTATATAGTTTACCAAATTAGTGTTGCGTTTGCATATTAAAGGTAGGTTGTGTATTAAATATATTATGATAATTACTAGCTAATTACTTGTATTATGGATAAATGTGGGTATCCATATGCCGCATCATCCACTTACCGTCAGGTGGACTGTGTGCTCGTTTGTCACCCTTATTCTACAAAAAAAGCCAAGTATATACCGATCCCATGATATTTCGATAAAACTTGCGCCATTCTGAACTCGTGTGTTCAGCAGGACGTACACTTCCATACTGAACGCGTTACACCCTAGATTGCCCCAGCGGCAGGCAAGTCAGTAGCCGCCTTAAAATGCATTTGACAACATGCAACAGTTCCAACAAATGCGCTAACCCAGACATAAGCTTAATGATTTAAACAGTAATTAAAAGAGCCCGACTGCATTACAAAAATAATCGAAAATGATCCCCAACTGCCTTTCTTGTGTTCGCAGATGCAATATATAAATATAAGATAGCCTATGTCACACCTAAAATTATACGAATTTAACTGCACTTCACGTGTTAGTCCATCAAGCCGTTTAGACTACAGAGCGTGGCGAAGAAATAGAGATACATACATGTTTTACGAAAATTATCCTTCTTTTGGGGTAGTCGAACAAAAAGAATAAGTGTCGAGAGATTGGAGGTATAAGGATAACCCAAGATTTTATATAACACGCGTAAAGTAAGTTCGATCCCTGTCGGCACCAATGAAATTGTTACGTAGTTAAACAAAATATAAAATATACCCCTTCTTTCTTACTTTTACAAGTTATAACGAATTAATAGTCGTTATGTATAAATATTTTAATATTTATAACCATATACGTCTGCGAAATTTATTACCTCCTATGCTCCATTTATCTGTATACGTCACTATAAAATTGCTATAAGCAATATATATCATTAAGGGTTTAATCCCACACAGAAAACCCACGGAAAGTAAGTCACGTAGAATTACGAGGTAGATAGCATAATTAATTATTATCGAATTTCTTATGTAGATATAACCAAAACATATTTCAAAACAAACGTGGCTGTGCTTAAGCAAGTAGTAAGAGTAATGTGTAGGCCAATCGAGTAGTGATTGTGTATGAATATCCAATGCCCTATATTGTCCACGGATATCGTAAGAGGCGAGTGGGCAAAAAAACGACGGGTTGCACTCCGGGAGTACAGGCTGAAGTGAAAACTTGAATATTAACGTTGTGCATTTTTGATATTTTGGAATGGTTAGGCAATAATTTAGCACGAATTGCTTTAATTATCAGTATAAAAGTACTATCATTTATGTGGTAGAATACAATAATTATTTATTGCGCTATCGTACACAAACATGATAATTTATGTTACATTAAAAAGTTTATCCGTCAGAAATCAAGCGCAGGCATACATTTTCGCCGCGCCGTAGAAAGAGAACGGGATACTTCCTCTCCTACTCCGCGCCGGCTGTCTCTCTCCATCCGTCTTACGAATTTGACCGATTTTTTTTTAAATTACACCTGACGCGAGTTTAACATTTTTTACCCACTACAAAAAGTGTACAACGCCGCTAAAGAAGTTTTCACTTCAAAAACGGGGTATGTGCAGCAGCGTGTTCATAATAACAATTTAATATAAAAAGCTGCGGTTCCCAACCCGCCTGCTAAGCGTTGCAGCTAAGGTAAATATCTACCCTTTGAGACTATCTATGTTAGCGGACCATGTTTAAAAGTGGACATTTCAAAGGCTATAACGGTAACGGTGGCATAATGTTGGTTTTTTGCAGTAGTAGTAGTAGTATAGATAGGTAGTATATTCTGTGGGTTGGACGGGTCGCCAGATTCCTCTGTCCCATATTAATGTCGAGGTCACAGTCTTGTACATAGAGTTTCGTCACAGTTTATTAATGATAAACGTCAACATACATTTAAATATTTTTTTATATTTTTTAACAAAAGTAGTGTAGTTGTAGTAATTTTAACAAAGTCATTTAGGTATTAAGTCATTTAGTCCCTTAAATCATTTTGTCATTATACGATTTTTCTAGTCCGAACAATAATAACACTCTTCTCATTTTCATTGTTTTCACATTTCAATATTCCATTTTACTATATATATATATATATTTACTTTATTCTTATGTAACCATTACTTATGTTCCACTTTATTCCTTAGCAATTAGCTATCTATTTAATTAATGTTTGTGTCATTTCTCTCACGTACACGACTCACGTACATACATGATCAAGAAACTGACCAATATCCTTTAATTCACTTCTTCCATCACCTCTTATAATCCTTCTAATCGATAAATCGTAACAATACATTGTATAAAGTATTCATGAGTTATAGACGAAGTTGTTTTTATTATGTTTTACTTATTAAGATTTAAAGGTGATTTTCAGGTCATTATTTTATTTTTATTCGTTTCATTTTATGCTTTCAGATTCTAAAAAATTAAATACAACGTATATTAAATGGTAAACGTAAAAAAAATTTTTGTATAGGAAAATTTAAGCGGAAGAAACGGCAATAATAAAATTCAATTTATTTTTGCTTATTTGTTTACTAATCCCTTATTTTATTTAAGCCTTACCAGATCTACCCGCAGGGGGATAATAATGTATTTATTTATTTAAGCACAATATTAAAGCCGGTAAAAGTTTTAAATAGGAGAATTTTGTTTGTTTTAAGTATAATTTTTCTTATCAGCGTGCTGCGTGATATTCTCTTATTAACTTTGCGCAGCTTTGCTTTCAAAAAATATTGATAAACGCTATAGAAGCTTATCATTACAAAATATGATAAATATCAGAGTACATAATATTGTAATAGCACAAAACACAATAACTTGATTCAGGAGCCAAGCACGGCACAAACGACGTTCGGGGTTGTTAGCTTCGTCGATAAAATAGTTGAGATCTGAATGGGTTCCAATTTTCATAGAAGTTCCTTGTATCAAATAAATATACAACGTTCTTCAATGAATTCAGTAGAAAATTTGTTACGTTCTTTGTCATAATGTTATTTGATTATAAACATCTAAATTGTATGTAGAATAAAATATAAAACAAAATAAAAATAAATTGAATATAGTAGACCTGATGGTATATTTACCTAGTCCTAGAGTCCTGAGTTATACCCTGAGAAAGCACGCATGTTCCGTCTCTCATCAAGGGCAGGAACTCTGTTAAATTTCGGAATGCTAGCCAGTTTGCAGCCTGTGGCCAAAAAGTGCATTTGTGTCAACCCTGCCAGTTATCGGCCAATATCAATTACCTTCATAATCTGCAGGAATATGGAGTGTATATTGAAAGTCCATCATAGAACATATTCCTTAGTGGCTGACAGTATAAGTTCCGCCTTAATCGGTCGACAGAAGATCTTCAAGCGTATGCCACACACAACATATGGTGGCGAGAATTTTATTTTAAATTCAATATCAAAGAACGTAATAAATTTTATTTTAAATGAATTGAAAAACTTTATAATTGTATAAAGTTTTTCAATATCTTTCTCTTCACAATTTTTTTATATCTAGGAATGTTACA
The DNA here is from genome assembly GCA_018247895.1 of Parnassius honrathi. Lineage (NCBI taxonomy): Eukaryota > Metazoa > Arthropoda > Insecta > Lepidoptera > Papilionidae > Parnassius > Parnassius honrathi. Next base: position 10,588 of record DWHP01003007.1, read on the forward strand.
ATTATTTGTTTTAAAGAGAGGATATCGATACTAAAATATACATAAGCTTTGTAACTTGAGAAAAAATATAAAGTTTTTTAATGATATATACGGACAACTGTTCACATCATATTTTGACCGAAACGCATATGAGTAACGATCAAATAACAAGTCCCGACGGTGATGGAGTAACAGAGAGGCTTTTGAAAACGTAGGTATGTAATACTAGTTGTACTAGTACTTGAAGTTCTTCAGGCGCTTACCGTCGATTTACCGACAAAACTTATATAGTCCTTATGGCAGAATCAAGTATCACAATCAAGTGTTTCCCTATAGATTGGTCCGAAAATGATTATGGACAAAACAAATGTCATGTGTTACGTTCATGCTATACCATAGCTGGTAGTTAACGTGTTAACTACGTTCAAAGTTTTTGATAAGTATGTTCACCTAGGGCAAATTGTCGGAAAAGATAAGTCGAACTTTTACCAAGAGTTCAATCGACGGTTTAACTTAGATGGGCAGCGTACCGCGGATCACGATACATCTTCTCGTCACATATAGGTACCTCAAAACCAGAAGCAAGATACCACATTCTAGAATCGGTTTATCAAGTGACTGTTGCATCTGAGACCTGACCTTTCTTTGCTGTTCATATGACGAATCTCATATTTAATCAGCGATTTATAAAGAGAGATAACTCTGATTGGCTCTGGATGATGTACTACAGAATGAGAATATACTTAGTAGAAAAAAAGTAACCGACGTAGTCACTGTTAGTGAGCTGCAATGGCAATGAGCTTGTGATATCGAAGAACCCGTATCCGATGGGAAAGAAAGGCTCTCGAGTGGCAGCCTCGTACAAGTAAGTGTATTTTAAGACGGCCTGCAACTAGATGGAGTGACACCTGATAAGTGATGCAGGATGTGTATGGATGCAGGGGGCTCGGGATAGCATTTTGTGACATTCCTTATTGGAAGCAATGTACTTGTTTAACTGCAATATTGATAATAATAACGAAGCTTATATATGGGCGTTATCGATAAATCGATATCGGTGCCGGCTACGTTGTACCTACGACTACTACATCCATGGCACGAGTAGTTACTTTTGATCCAGTTTTTTTACAACTTTTTACTTAAGCAATTTAATAATAATATAATATCAACTATCACGCACGCTACCTATATCTTTTATTTTCCATAGGAAGTTTATAACACGCAATTTATGGGAAATGCGTTTAAAAGTGCTGTTATTTTATGAGCATTTTTATAACTATTGCACACAAACAGTATACTTATAATATCATAATATATAATTTCCTCACATTATTTTTTTACTTAACTTTGGTTTACTGAAAGAGAACAGTATGTTCTCTTTCTATAAAATTATGAACGACAAATGAGCATACACTCCACCTGATGGTAAGTAGATATTTTGGCCTAAAGAAACATAAATCTACTTCAGTGTAAGAATCATAATGTAAAATGCGTTATCAAACTTGAGGACTGAGATAACATCCCTCGTTATCAGTAAGAAGGGCCACCAATATTTATTCCTTACTCATTCGTTCAACAACCATAAATGGACCCGTTTTGAATACACTTTTTTTATTAGTTAAATATGCCTGTATTTTTGTAATTCTCAAAGCTGAAATATGTTGTTGCTATGGTCAAGTACTACTCACTATTTTTAATACACTTAATAATATCTTCTTAACTACTATTGTTTTTGAATTTTAAATTACAAATATTTTCGTTTAATTCTGTTACCTACTGTTTGTAGGTAAATTCAAAATGAACTTGTCTGAAATAAACTTCAACAGTGTTTTATTAGTAACATTAAAAAATCTGTGTTAGATTGTCGAAAACTACGTTTTTAGTTTTCAAAAAAAAAGAGCTAGACTTCTTGATTGCTTGGAGTCGACTACATAGGTTAAGGAGAATTAACCGTAACTTAGGTAATTATAGCGGAAAAAGAATTAAGTAACAATTTAATACAGAAGTAATACCTAAGTACTATAATCCAAAAGTTAATTGCAATTTACATCACTATACAAGTACCTACTTACATACCTACACTTGCCTTTTGTAATTAAAAAGTTTAAGTTAAAATAACACAACTGGTACTGGAATTAAAGCTTTGTTAACAAGATTTTCAACTAAGTGTAATACGATTACATTTCGTTTAGGAATTGTATTTCGGGTTTATTTGTTGTTTAAACTACCTCCATTTATTACGAGCCAAGCATTATGCTTCGCGACGAATGTTCTTGCAAGTATATATATAGCATACGTTGCGTGTTACAAAACTCATGTTAAGCAAAAATATGCGCAGTCGATCATAGACAGAATATTATTTATTCTGTGGCCAGATGTAGGAACCTGTACCATCGAAGGTGACGGACGTCCCGCGATCGCCAAACTTCTTATCAAACGTTTCTATTAAGACAAATTCTTCCCAAAAAGGGCCCAGGAGACCCATGTACATCAATGAATGTTAACTTCACGGAACAAATTTTGGTTACGGCTTGTATATGATTATTCCAAGTCATGATTTTCCGTTTGAATTTATTTAGATCGAACGCCTACCTAATATGGGAGAAATTCTAATTGTGTAGCTATTTTTTAAAAATAATAATGTAACTTAGCCTTTGCGCTACCGAGCCGTCGATTAATATTGTAAAAATTACATTTTACTATCGCTATGTGCATACATAAGTTTATACGATTTAATATGGCATGCGTTTTCATTGAGCCGTGGTAGCTCAGATGGTTAACGCTCGCCGTAAATATAACAGAACGCGATTAACCCGAGTTCGATCCCCGCTGGCACCAATGAAATTGTTAATTGCATTTTAAGTGCTGATTTACCACGTGCTCGGCGGTGAAGGAAAAGATCGTGAGGAAACCTGCGTGTCTGAGGAATAAGAAAAAAAATATTTCGAACACATGTGAAGTTCGCCAACATGCATTAGGGCAGCGCGGCGGACACTTCCTTGCCCTAAAACCCCCTCAGAAATGAGGGGAGGCCTGTGCCCAGCAGTGGGGCGTATATAGCATGTTACTTTACTACACATTAAATAAAACTATTATTTGTGGATTTTGTCGCGTTTAGTTATCACTTTTAACGTATTTTTATTATCCCGACGTTTCGGGTGCTTTACAGCAACCATGGTCACGGGGAGGACTGAGATGTTTGACGTCCCAATGTCATAGTTAGTCCGGCTACCTTCAGTTTTTTAATTA
>DWHP01003008.1:0-13813 GCA_018247895.1 Parnassius honrathi
TATTATCAATTAAATAAAACTATATCTACTCAGTAGATCCATTAGATATTACAGATTAATTAACAAAATATACCAATCAAATGAAAGATTTGTTCAGTTCAAATCACAAGCCATTATTACGAATTATTTTGAAAATAGGTCCTTAAAAAACACAAAATGTCCAAAGAATCGTCTGCTAAACGACTTCTTATTTTGTTGGCCTGATAACCGACAGATCGCGACTGCGTCCGTGTCAGTTCGCGCTTCGACTAAGACGTTTTTACGCCCGAATGCAATCTCGTTAAACTCGCGAGATCTTGCCCCTTTTTCGTCCGTCCATCAATCTCGTTAACAATGATATTATAAGTAAAAAGGTGAAAACTTCTTATAATATCATTGCTCGTTAAAAATGGCCGAGATCTCGATTAGATTGCATTCCCTAGTTGCTATGGTGCTAAGTCGACCTCAAATGCCTCAAGGGCACTTAAGATCTTGAATTGATTATATTAGACTTGCCGTTATAAATCAGCGTTTGTCATAAACAAAGGGTGCAAGTTGGCGACAATACGAGTATGTCGGTTTCTTTACTGGTATGAAAATATTATACTCAGTGTTGAAGTAAATATGTAGGAAATTAATTGAACAGCTATATATAGTAATAATCACTTTATGCTTTACTTTATCTGTATTAACCATCTACTATTTATTATACACTATTCGTCATCATCATTACAGCCCTTCACAAGTCCCCTGCTGAAGATAGGCTTCCCCCAAGGAATACCACAAAGCACTGTCCTGAGCCACCTGTATCCATCGACTTCCTGCATGTCTTACCAGGTCGTCACTCCGTCTAGTGGGGGGTCGTCCCACTACGCCTACCAGTGCGAGGCTGCCACTCGAAAACCTTTTTTCCCCGTCGGTTGTCGGTTCTTCGACCTATATGGCCGACTCATTGCCACTTCAGCTTACTAATTCGTTGGGCTACGTCGGTCACTCTGGTTATACTGCGGATATCCTCATTTCTAAGTTTATCATGAAGAGAAAGACCGAACCATTACTATTACTACTAAGTACTTATTACCTAACTTTCCTACATATTGCTTAATTCTTTCAAAGGTTGGGCAGACTGGAAGTCGAAAACAAAAAAGCATCGCTAATAAGGCATCATGCAAGTGGTACTGGTGGTGGGTCGAGTAATCGCCAAACCCTCACGACTTTAGGAGAGGATGATGGCTATCATGGAAAATTTGACCGTTTAGGGTCAGTCAAGCATTCAGGAACAAGGCTTTGTAAGTATTGCACTTCTTAATTTAAAATTCAGGGTTAACCGATCACTTGAATGTTTAAAAACGTGTGCCTACTTACATAATTAATTAAAACAATCAAATGAAAAAATTAATCAAATGCGTGTTTATTATAATGAAATGAAATTTTTGTATGATATGTTTAGGTGTTACTTAAACGAAGATTTCAAGTCACTTTTTGGCAGGGATTATCGTAATTCATCTCATCGCCAACACAAGTCCTGAGCCCACCATCAGCCGCGCACCAACAAGACGCGATTCATTTTGAAATAGCAACAGACGATCATACGTCTGTCTACCTACATTTAAATATTTTATAAATATAGTGCATTGGGGTAGGATCGGCGATGGGGTAAGACCGTAAGATTCAAATTTCCGGTGAATTATGCTATATTTTTGAACGCTAGCAATATGGTACAAGACACCATTTTATTCTGCCCCGACACTAAGTTCCAGCCAGTTGTTCCGAGAAGTAGGGCATGTGTTGTACGGTATTTTATAAAACAAGGTAATTTTCGAATTTTTACGTACATCCGGTTTTTCCCTATCACTTTTGTTTGGGATTTATAGTGACGTCCGGTCTTACCCTTGATGGCCAATTTTTCATCATGCATATAAAAAAAAATGCTTTGTCTTCGCACACGTTTTAAGCAGAAACCGTTGAGTTTACAAAAGTAAAAGCTTCTCATAGTTAAACTACGTTTAACCATTAACGATTTGCGCCATGTTTTAGAAATCTGACGTATCGATATCCATCGCGAAAATAAAGTTTTTGCCCGACTCTAACTAGTCGAAAATCGTACGGTATTACCCCAACGTACCTTATAATTGATAGTCTGACGTGGATTGTCTTGGTAGGAAAAGCTATTCACGTTTTTGTGTCAAGTAAATTTAATATACATCTTAATAAGTTTGACTCAAAAAAATACGCTCAGGCGGACGTTTTCTTTGTTATAGAATAAGGGTGGCAACGATCACACAGTTCACCTGATTGTAAGTGGATGCTGTGACCCATAAACATATGGCCCATTCCGCGGTAATTGATACCAGGAAGTAAAAAAATACTTTCTAATTTGTATACTAAAATAGAAAATTAACCGTCTTAATGTATTAAGTTTTTCATATTCAAATAAAATTAATGATATTATCTGTCAAACTCAGTGGGTTTTATAGTCCGCTGACTAAAAAATAAGCAGAAATAAAATAAAATTAGTGACAAAAAAATAAATAAAATGGCAGCACATTTTTTAACGTCAATCACATTAACAACCCGCCATTTTAATTTGCTTTCGATGCTGCGACTCGTAATTGTTTGTTGTGAAAAAAAAATGTAGTTAATAAGGTAAGTAGTAGTCCTTTTATTGTTATTAAAATAATCGCAAGTATTTATGTAACGCCCGTCACAAAATACATGCTAAAGTTAATCCTATATGAGCAATAGTCACTTTTGTTTGTACTGACCTAGCGATAGTAAGGTTATGTGACCAAAAAAGGCCTGAAAAGTATTTGTGTGTCTTGAAAAACACTGCGTTAAAAAATATAGGCTGGTTAATTTGTGTAACAGCTGTCACACGTAACACCCGTCACAATTTTCTTCAGTAATAGATTTGTGTGCTAGTGCTTGTTTGGCTTAGTTATATCGATAATTTATTTTTGCAGTATGAATACAGCTGCAAGGAAAAAGAAATAGTCGAAATAAATTAAAAAATGACCCTGAAAAACTGCGCATACACTTTGAGGAGAGAGAAAGAGACAAGAAAAGAAGACAAGAAAAGAGGACACAGATGTTTAAGAACAAAAGGAAATTAGAAGCAAACAGACTTGCAATCAGAACAAGGGTACAAAAACATAGACAAAAATAAAATTAAAGCAGCAATTGAAAAATTGAAAGTTGCAGGATGTCTCCTTTGGGTACATACAAGTGAAAGAAGAGAAAAGAAAGACACAAATAAGACAACCAAGGATATAGAACGTTCAAAAATCCTGATAGAAGAGACTCAAAATTAGAGAGAATATGGAACAAAAATACTTAAAAGGCAGAGAATAAGAGAAAGGAATAAAATGAAAATGCAGTTGGAGAATGGTCACTAGAAGAAAATGAACAAGCACCAGAATGCAGCAGACTGTCTGTACAGCATTACGAGAGTGGTAATTTTATTCTGGTTCTGTTTGAGAATAAAAGAGTTCAATATCGGTATGCAAGTATCATTCACAAAATTGACACTGAAGAGAGTGACCCAACTTTCACATTTTTGAAAATTACTGATAAATCAGGTCGCCTATTTAAAGTTGATGATAATGTGGTATCAGATGTGACTTACGAGCAAACAAAGGAAACAGGATTTTTTATAAATTTGCCTCATCAGTTGATGTTTTTAAGTGATTTATCCTTAATATAAGTGATAATGGGCAAAAGTCATATCCTAAATATTATAATTCAAGTTTGTAATTCTTACATTAATAAATATAGTTTAGAAATGTACTTAAGTTTTTGTTTTATTTCCACTCGTAACACCCGTGACAAACTTGTAACTCCCGTCACAAGCTTTTCTTGTTTAAAAAAGGCATAAAATATATAACATCCACATAATTATACATAGACACTTATAGTGGTCAGAAAAGAATATTCTATAACTCTTTAAATAGCTATTAATTTTGTTAAAAAAAAATTCTCACTTAGCTGAACTTTGACAATTGGTCAAAAAGGTAGCATATTACGCAAGAGTACTCGTAACACCGGTCGCGGGGCTTAAATCTACTATTGCATCTAAACACTTGAAAACACTATTCATATTGCCTGGGCATTATGAATAATGCCTTATTTAATCACTTGGTCCATAACACATACATCATAGAGATGTGTCCACACAAACTACACAAATTAGAAATGTTATTAAAAACTAAATGTGCATAAAATAGCATAATTATGTTACTACTATGCTATTTAAAGTAAATGAGGCATATCCATATAATTGACGTTACTAATGTTTTTGAAAGCAGAAAAGTAATTATGACATTATTTTGATAAATTATGAGAATCAGTGCAAATGTATATCTAAGGAATAATAGGGAAACATTATAAGGATACATTTTATGTTGAATTTTTAAGAATTTAACTTGAAATATTTTTATTGAGTTTGTACAACAACAAGACGAAATAAAAAGAAGTCCATTGCTAGACATTAGCTTTTCCGGTAATTGTATACTTTCGCGGTCAAAGAATAATGTAATACATACATAATAGAACGGTGGAGTGAGCGGAGCCTGTGTAGCCACTAAAATGTCACTAACATCAATTCACACATATAACTGTCAACAACACGAGATGTGTTTAAGACGTTAGAATCGTTTCCAAATTTTGCATGCAACTTATTTACAAAATGCCAAATTGCACACTATTTACAATTAAATATGTATTAAAATTTAAATGATTTTTTAAATGATGACCTTGAACATTAATCAAGTCTAAAATTTTTAAATTTACTCACAGCAAATCGGGTTTTTAGTAGTGATAATATGACGTAATTGCTTATATGTGTGCTCCCGGCGACGCCGACTCTCGTACAAAATAAGTTTGACAGCCATTCTATTGTGTATTATAGTATTCTATGTTCGCGGTACCCTCGTTTTTCGGCTCCATAAAATCGAAAAATCATCCGATTTCATTAATTTTTTTCAATTTTCGTTTTTATGGCGGATTTATGAAAAAAAAATATGGAAAATATCTCACCTGAAGATTTCATATAGTTTTATGACTTCAAATGTGATCATAAACACACTTCTTCGAATATAATCGTTCATAACTATTTTGCAAAGCATTAAACGATATTTATGTTTTTTTTGTTAATCTACTCAAGAAAACGAACATTAAGAAAACATTGAAAAATGTTTGTTTATTAATTTTTATCACACTTAAAGTTTTTATATCGTTTTCTGACTTTAAATGTTATCATAAACGCTCTAGAAAATCGAAATAATTATAAAAGTTAATATTTTGGTGTAAGATAAGTTAAGATTTTATTGAGTGAAAGATCGAACGAAGCGAGCTCGGGACTTAGGGCATCTCGAATCGGACATATTAGAAGGAGATGGCGGTGTCGAGTGAGCGAGCGAATAGACTTCGCTTCGCGGGGCTCCTTCCTACTTCTGAGTAGTTTATAAAAAAATAACCACGAAGGAGATGGCGGGGTCTATTCGCTCGCGCTCTCGACCCCACCACCTCCTTCTAACCTAACCTATTCAAATCGGGAATCCCTAAGTCCCGAGCTCGCTTAGCTCGATCTTACACTCAATAAAACACCAAAATAAAAAAATTATAAATTTTCAACGTTTTTTTAAATGTTCGTTTTTTGTGTAGATTATGAAAAAAATTTCATGAACATTTAAAGCTTTGAAACCAATAGAAGTTTTAAAATCATCGAAATCGGATTATTTTTCGATTTTCTAGATCCAAAAAGTTAGGGGACCGCGGTAGCATAAAATTACCGCTTTTCCTAAGTTGGAAATTTGCATGGTTGATGAGTTAGCAGTGTTGGTACCAAACAATAATGAATTAAGAACAATCAATGTTTACAATCAAAATTTTTTGTGATGAAAATTTTTAAATTATTCATCCACTATGGTTGCTAGAGAATTGTGTTCATAGAATTTCTCCCAGTTAATTTCTTACTGTTGGACAAATTTTTAGTAAGTAGAGGAGAAAGATTCAGGAGGAAAATTTCATTGTAGCTGCACAAATCTGGCAAGTAAATAAAGCTGTCTCGACAACTCATACATGGGCAGCGGCAGTAGAGTCCAAGTGGGAGGCATTGGCCATTAGTTTGTACATTGCGAAGGCCTTCAATCGGGTTTGGCACAAAGCGCTTCTTTCAAACAAACTTGTGTCTGAAGTCAAGTCTTTGCTGAATAGTCTCGGATTGGGAGTGACTAAATCTAGTCCAGATTAACCCTCAAAAAAAACAAGTTTGCTCTAAAAAGAACCCCTTTGTCATATCTCCTCAGTTTCAAGGTACACCCTTGTTGCCTCAGCCAGTATCGGAATCCTCAGCGTCGACATGTGAGTGACGTGCAGTTTCGTGGTCACTTGGAAGAGAAGGCCAAATTAGCCTCTAAAAAGCGTGGCGTGCTCAGCAGAGCGGGACAGTATTTCATGCCGGCACACAGCCTGCAACTTTATGCAGCAGGCGCAGGTTCAGCCACACATGGAATACTGTTCCCATCTCTGCGCAGAGCGGCTCGAATTGTCGACAACCAAGTGCTTACCAATTGTCTCAATTCCCTGGTGTTGTAAAGGGATGTTGCATCTCTAGGCATATTTTATCGCATCTATCATGGGGAGTGCTCTGAGGAATTGTTCGGATTAATCCCAGCCGTCAAATTTCATGAACACTGCAAACTTTTCGATACAATCCACACCATTTGGATGCTTGGAGGTCCACAACTATATGTTTCACTAGAAGTTTTCTTCCGCATACGACATCTCTGTGGAATAGTTTACCACCAGCAATTTTTCTGGACCAATACGACCTGGGGACCTTCAAGAAAAGAGCTTACTCCTTTCTAAAGGGCAGGCAACGTACCTGCAATTTACCTGGTGTTACGGATGTTCATGGGCTGCAGTAGTCACTTAAGATCAAATGAACCATACACTTGTTTGCCCCCTCTTCTATAAAAAAAAAACAACTAACAAGATAACTCGTAACACGCATCCCAAGTAAAACCTAAACTGTGAGTTATCAGATGATGTATCTAACATGTCAATAAATATTTAAAAATACAAGAGTGAATTTAAAGTAAGACTCTTTGCAGCACTTACCTGAAAAGGTAGAACCACAACTCCTGTGCCAGCTAGTTTTTAAAATTATATTAAAATAAATGTTTAACTTACTTGAAACCTGTCTTTTCTAGCACTTCTTTAGCAGAAGAGTGGCCAAAGGTAACTTCTTCACGCATTTTGTCAGCAGTCTTGAGGAATTCTCCTTTGAGGTCCGTCTCCTTCTCAAAGAAACCAACAACAACAACATCATCCTTGGAGATAAATGCTTCATATTCAGCTTTGGTCAATAGGTCCTTCGAGCTGGGTCCCACTTGTGCACGCATGTATTTGATAATACCATCTATAAATGTAAATATTCTTATTATGAAGTGCCTAATATTAATCCACAATTTTTGCTAAATAAAATAAGCTGCAATGTGCGCAATAAAGCATAGTACGCCAATAGTCTTTATGTACATTTGAATATTCATATACACCATCTATGAAAAATATTATATGATATGCATAAAGATTGTGTAAAATTGATTATTAACAGTACGAAAGTATGTTTTATACGAAGGTAAGGAAGATATAGCTACTAATTATATTCAAGGTTCATACTTGACTCTCTAGGCCCATTGTATTCTTGGGATAGTTCGCCTTTTCTGAAGATTTTTAGAGTAGGGTAGCCGGACACGGAGAACTTTTCACAAGTACTCTTTCCTCCTTCTGTACAATCTACTTTGGCGAGCGTCACTGGAGTATCGTCGTTTTTCAGCACGCCGGCGGCTTGTGCATATTCCGGTTTAAGTCTCTTACAATGGCCACACCTGAATACGTTACGAACAATTAGATACTATTACATACTACGTTTAGGCATTTTAAAAATAAGGATTAGAGTAACACTAATTGTTAAAAACTTACCAGGGTGCGTAAAACATGACAAGTGCGGTATCATATTGGGAAATTACCGAAGAAAAATCTGAATCTGTAAGTTCTAAAACATCTTCTTCAGCGGCTTTACACAAATAAATTATACTTAATAGTAAAACAAGTTTTATTGAGCCTAACATTTTAATGAATACCTAATTCTAAGTCGAAAACCGTGCGATAATTCTCGCTGACAAAGTGGAGCTGATCGAAAGGACAAGCACCGGAAAAATACACGTATGATGCCGAAGATGACATTAGCCGGCAAAGCGTTGGCCGTTTTTGATTGGTTGATTTTAGTTGCGTTCACAAGGTGACATTTTATATTTTTGTAATGCAATCGGTAAAATTATATTTTAAAAATAATAATCGATATTTAAAAAGGTTAAAGCTTTGTACATTTTTATTTAAACTACAATGATTAAATAAAGTGTTTTGATAATGCAATGTGAAACTAAATGAATCCTTTTTAAATCGGTACTTACATTGTGTCAAGCAATGGGTATCACTATTCATTACGAACTTTGCAGTTGGCTTCGCTGTCAAACGGAAAATGGCAGCGACGAGTGTTGTCGTTCTCGACAGAGGCAATAATACAACTTGTACCGTAAATCTTTTCGGTAAGTAAGCTTTTTAGGAGTAGAAATATTAAATATAGAAAATTTCCCTTTGTTTTTCATATTGAGACGAAATTTTTGAAGGATACTTCAAGCTGCCGCATAACCTGTGTAACTTTTTATTAGTATTTATTTTTCAAGTTATGCGCGAACTTTCAAAATGTTTGTTTCAGGTTCACATAAAAATTTATATTACAAGTAATATTTGTTAGGCACAATAATGACAATACATGGTTATGTGGTTAATTGTGGTGTCCCATTTTGTGTCTATTTAACGAACAGTAACGAGTTTTTTTTTCTTACTGAATAGAATAAGTTGTCTGCGGCTATATGACCTTGGCTATTGGATTGTAGGAAGTAAATTGTAGATACTTGCTTCTAAATTGTAAGTTGGTATTTGATGTACTAACAAAAAATATTCATAAGTTGTCTAGCAACCTTATCTAATATATAATTACTAAATATCTAATGTGTTCCAACCACGTTCCAATGGCCAAGACCATTCGCATAATGCTTAAAAATAATTAAACATTGGTATTGGTAAAGTAATATTATTTATATTTTTTTAACTAAATTCTTTATTTCTCATACCATGCAATGAAATATACTCAGCCAGCATTCACTATACTGCGAGGACTGTTTAATAATTTTTGGTTCTTGTTTAATTTTATGTTCTTGTAATAAATATTGAAGTTAACATTGTAAAAGTTTATTGCTATGTTAAAGTTGGTTTATTAATTAAAGGAATTATTTTAGGTGCTACCGTGGTATCATGGCGTGTTAACAATCAGGAGCAGTTGTTTGTAAGGTAAGAAATTAATACATTCTATACACTGTTGACGGAAGATTAAGTGTCTGTTAGTTTTTATTTATATCCAGATTTTTATAGCCACAATTTCTTATTTACAACTATATATTTCATATTTTGTGTGTTGATAATCATAGAAATAACTAAGGTTTCATTGTTATTTGATATTATCCTCAGAATGACTCTGTGTCTGTGGGGTGGTCAGTCTGCCTTCAATCCAACTGAGACATTGAGATAAATATATTTAAAAACCCATTAGCCTGTCAATTAGAAGATCACTTTCATGTCAGTCTAACTGGATATTGATGAACTGATCTGACAAACTGAATGTGTAACTTGTGACTGACCATGCAGTGGTATTAGAGCCTTTTACAAAGTGAAAAATATACAAATGAAAAGTAAAAACAAGAAAATAAACTTAATTGATCATAAAAAATAAATTTTAGTTAATCACTCCTAATATTATAAATGCAGAAGTGTGTATTGTTTTATTTATAAGCTCATGGTGACATATGCTATTTTTTATCCCGAAAAGGTGCATTGTTCCTGTGGGATATATCTAATTATTTTTAAATTATTCTGTAATAATTCTAAAATGCGAATAAAGTCGCAGGTAAACTCATATATAATAGAAATGACCATAGTTTATGATTTTATGAAATGACGTTCTTTTCTGACCTCCACCACATTAAAAGCCAGTATATTTTTTTTAATTATAAGTAAAAGTGTATATTTATTTGATTATTGTTAAAAAACCATAAATTAGTTTCATCAACCACCAACTAATTCTTTATTAGCTCTAAGTGTGTTCTGTACATGTGCACTTTTTACTACATTTAAAATCTGTAAAAAAACAACTATTAAAGAAATTGAATACAAATCTGAAAATTTAAAAAAAAATCTTATTCCCCATCAGCCTGTGAAAGTCTACTGCTGAACATGTGTAGGGAATTTGCCATGCTAGGCAGGCGGATTGGCGGATATCATACGTTTGGCTGCCTCGTTGATCTAGTGATCGTGCACGCGGTTGGTAAATGGTGATCGTGAGGTCTTGGTTCCGGATCCCGGGTCGGGCTAAAATCAGTTATTGGATTTTTCTATCAAGAGATTCGTAGTAGCAACACGGAGTCAGGAAGTAGGCAGTGTTTAATCCTCGTGCTTGTAAAGTCGTTGGCCTTGCGCCTGAACTCTCCGGTCGTGTCGGATTACCGTCCCATCGGACCATGAGAGTTAGGGAAATTGAGAGTGAACTTGTTGCTTGTGCATACACTCGGTCATTATTCCTGACCAATCTCCTTTGAGGCTGCCTGCCGTGACGGGACCTCTGTCTGAAAGACATTATTACTACACGCTCGGCACATCTGTCGCCGGTTTGGTCTACATCTGGGATAAACGAGCTGGTTTACCGACATCTATCGGAAGTCAGAAGAACTTCTGTTTTTTTTCTAATTTGTCTCTTACGATCTCGACGGTGGGTAATAGATTATTTTACGCCGCAACTACACGGCAATCAAATACTCGATTAAACATGAACTTGAGTACCAGCGTGGTGTAGCAGCTTAATGCTGCTGTGTTTCGTGTGGTGAGTGTAAAGACCTGGAGGCCCTTTTTACTGGAAAACCAGCATTCCATCTTTAGTCCCTAGGGATGACAACGGATCTGCATTTTGATTACTTATCGAGAATAAATGTAGATGTCTATGGGTCACAACATCCAATTACCATCCGGTAGACTGTGTGCTCGTGTCACCCTTATTCTTTCTATATTAAAGAAAAAACATATTTATAAAATGATTACGAAAACTTAGTGTTATCCATTCAACAGTCAAAAACCCCTGGATGGCGCGCACCGGACTGTCCAAACAGCTGTTGCGACTGTCTAGTAATTCATTATGTTGCCCGTTTTGTAACCTGTTTTTATGAAAAGGCTTGTTGATAGATAAAGCTAGATAACAAATCATTTTTAATCTGTAATTCATTGACGAATTTGAAGGTTTGCCAGACGAAAATCGTCAATTGAATTGCGCCAATTCGCTGCTTATTTTATCTCTTATTTAGTGTTTTAAATAATCTCTAATATTTGTTCGTAGTTTTATAGTGTAGTTTAGTTACACATTCACTTTTGCTGCGAAATTAATGTTTCTTTTTAAATTTTTACGAATATTGGGTACCGCTGAGTTTATTACTTCGCTTTTAGCATTAATGTTATATTATAATATAAACGTAGGTGAGAAAAACTTTTCTATTGTAGTTTTTTTGTATAAACCACGTCATAATTCCCATAAAGTACAAGAAAACACGAATTGAGTAAAATATAAAAGTTTTATGGCCCGGGGGGTATTGGATAGCCGCAATGGCGTTTACTATTGAAGTGTTAAAGCTTAGTATTTGTCTGTTAATTCTGTATTATATAATTACACTGTGCTAGTTACTAAATTTACATAAATAATTCATTGTATTAGTGTTAACGTAGAAAAAAAAATTCTGATTTGGTGTTGCTGTGTAAGGACCTCTCACCTCACCCTAACCTAACCTTTCGTACCATTGTGTGACTTATGTTTATTATATCTTTATCGAACTTAAGTCGATGCATACTAACAAAAATCGGACTAAATGCTTCTTTGTGATTATATCTATACATACAAATAAATAAAATTGAAGTGTCCGACTGTAATATCAAAATAATAGCCTTTTATTGATCTCAGGCGATTTTTTAATGGCATTTAGCTAGCGGGTGGCTAAATATTTATAAAAATGTAACTTATTTAAACAGTCTCTATAAAATAATATTATTCTATATTATAAGCCATTTATGTAAAATTTTGAATATAAAAGGTAGTTTAACAAGAAGGTGGCGCCTTAAAAAATCCATTACCCCATTTCGTCCCTTACGCTGAAAAGGGAAGTTGGGAAATGCTGGAAACATCTCCTGGCTTTCAGTACCTCGTGCTAAAATCCGCTCTTTACGCCACAAGTAAAATACCCCGACTGGTGACGGAAAGAGTGTGAGACGTCTGTAGTCTACAGTACCGCCACTGTTACCGTTACAGCCTGTTAAAGTCCATTGCTGAAGATAGGCCTCCCCCATAGATTGTCTCATAGAAGGGATATTTGCCATGTAATGATTTCTTAAATTTACGCGAACACTACACATTTATTAAAACCACTTATACGGATTTTATCGTGTTTGATTAACTTATTTTTAATGCCTGACGTTTCGGGTGCTTTACAGCACCAATGATCACGGGGGGGGGGGAGGGACTGAGATGTTTGACGTCCCAATGTCATAGTTAGCACAGGAACCAAAAATTACTATTCAAAATCTGAAGGTAGCCGGGCTAACTACGACATTGAGACGTCAAACATCTCTGTTCCCCCTCCCCCGTGACCATGAGTGCTGTAACGCAACCGAAATGTCGAGAATTAAAAATAACTTAATAAAACGCGATAAAATCCGTTATAAGAGGTCTTGTTCAGTATTTGCTATAGTTGCCTTTTTTATTTTTAGTCGTTATATGATGGACGCTGTTGCTCATCTCCTGATTTGTTTCTTACGTCACCCACGGGATAATATGGGGTAGTGGTTATTCGTACACCACCCCTGCACGGTAGTTTATACTACAACGATCGCTAATCCGCCTGCCGTGCGTGGGTGATGGAGGCAGATCCTCCCTAAAATGAGAGAGCCCCATGCTCAGTAGTGGACTTTTACTCACGGACTACGAGTCAACCACTTGGTGATTACGCATCGTAGAGTGTGCATAGTATTTTGCTAATTACGTTTATTTTATTTTTTTGTTTTATTTAGGGATTTTTGTTCGTTAACATGTCAATCCCAGTATAACTAACTTAAAATCAATACATTTGTTATTAATCTGCACATATGCAATATCCGAGGTGGGGGCATGTAGGATGTCCTGTGCAATACCTATATTGTACACATTTATCTCATATGTCCTAAGAAATAATACCCTTGCCCCTCGGTTCCGCTCACAATCCATTAAAAATGATGTAGGTCTTCTACTACTCCACAAGTTTCGCAATTAGGTGAATCAGTTCTTTTCATCAAATAAGAAATGTGACCCGTTCTTATTCTAAGTATTAATTTAATAGTATTTCTATTTAATTTCGTATCTATAAACCAAGCTTTTCGAGGCGGTTCACTCTGTATCGTTTAGGTTTATTTGAACACAAAGCAAATCACTTTGGTTAGAAACAGCTTAACTTAATATGCAACACAAAATAAAAAGGTTACTTATCTTCACGCACAATCCCTAACGGGGTAGCCAGAGAGAACAGATCGCCAAGTGTCACGGTCCTAGCGGTAAGGCCGCACATTTTACAAAGAGATCGCATCTCCACTGCATTCAACTTGCTTTTATGCTTCTTCTGGCATACCCAGGTTTCGCTGCCATATAACA
>DWHP01003009.1:0-13813 GCA_018247895.1 Parnassius honrathi
ATATATATCCTTTTGTTGAGAACCTGTAGCAGTGGTGTAAGAATATCTATTTATCTATACCGTACCGTGAGTTTTTTAAAAGGTACCAGAGGAAAACTGAAACGGGAGATAGGCAGCAGCATCTTCCAGATAACAGCTCTAAATTATAAAAGGCTGCAGTTACCTTCCCGCTTGCCAAGCGACAAAACTAGTGCAAATTCCCCCCTTAGCGACAATCTATGGGAATTCCTATGTCTAGCAAAATTTTACAGACTGACAAGAACAAGTAGAACGAGTGATAGCAAAAAAATCAATCAAAATTGCAGTAACCAAATTTCGCATATTGGATTGACCCGCAGTTATTCGAGAAATGTTTTGCAAGACGCTATCGGATTATCAAATTTGTCTCACTTTTTTTTTTGAAACAGAGTATCTCCCCTACAAGTTACAAATATAAAATTAAAATAGCATGACTATATATGCGTGATTCACAAGGAATACCTAAACAGCAAATAGTGAATGCCCGCTACCATAGTCACATTAAAACTGAGACGATACACGTCAAGCTAGATTCGTGGTGATGCAACCTAATTATAACCTGTTTGTCCACGTATTCACAAAGGACACGTCACCCAGTGGCAGATTCATAACGCGACTCGATTGTAAGACATGTCGCTTCACAAGGGGGGCCGGATTCACCAAGAGACGGATTACTGGGGTGCACTATATTAAAATAAAAAAAATTATAAAATATTATCGTATTAAAAAGTAAAGAGTATAACATTTTTAAAATAATATCAAATAAAATTAAATGAAATGCATTGAATGATTTTTAAAATTCAATACAAAGCATTCATATTATTTATTGAAAGTTATTTTGTTATTTACCACTGGTTTGGAAGATACTTCTGTCCTAGGAGGAACCAGATGAAAACCGAGTGGGACCTTCTATTTTAAACATATTAAAGAACAATACAATACAACAGTATAATTTTTGAATGAATTTTTACAGAACCAGCATGGTGGCGATCACCGCATTCCCAGGTGTTATATCTATTTATGTATTTTTCGATATAATAATAATCCTTTTTACACAATTTTTCTTTGATAAAACATTTAAACTTGTTTAATGAAAGTGATGAACTAGCTATTAGTCCCCTAAGAGTAACTTCGACAGCTCTAGATATCCGCGATAATCTTCAA
Organism: Parnassius honrathi; assembly: GCA_018247895.1. Lineage (NCBI taxonomy): Eukaryota > Metazoa > Arthropoda > Insecta > Lepidoptera > Papilionidae > Parnassius > Parnassius honrathi. The sequence continues at coordinate 1,183 of DWHP01003009.1, forward strand.
GCAAATAAGGCTTCTGATGTCTTTTCACCATTGAGCACGAATGAAATATCGCATATTTTATTATCATACCGTCTGCATTTGTAGCAAGTAAAAGAATTGTACAAACCTAGAGTGACTTCTATGTCGTAAAGATGTTCGCATTAAGTAACGTTGTAGCAATTGCTGAAATAGAAGATAATTTTTAATGACATTTTTTAATGAAGCTACTATTATTTGTTTATGAAGTAAATTTAATATATGATAATGTCCTCAAGACCAAATTTCGGTCACGACTGCCAGTCTCAATGCAGACCAGCATTTGCATAGAACAAGATTATGGTGTCCAAATGTATGCGCAAGTGGTTTTAGAGGCACGGTGGTGAAATACCGCCAATTACCTGACTCCGGGCTGCTACAGGGATGTTCTAGACAAAAATAAACAATAATTTATATTTGTCACGGGATTCGAACCCGGGACCTCAAGATCAGCAATCGCGTTTACTACCTCTAGACTCTAGACCAGGGATGGCGAAACAATGGTACGGGTGCCATTGATCGCACGCGACATTATATTTTGGGCACGCCACCGATCACAAAGTTCACTACGAAGTATTATTACATTACGAACGAACGCGAATAATCCTAGTTATATCATCACGATATAGTCATCACCATCAAATTAATCCATAGTTCGTTTACGCATAGCGTAATAGTCAAATTCGTTGACACAACTGTATTTAAAGATTCATTTGTATTATATTTAGGATTTTATAACCCCAATATAAATTATTTGTCATCTATTCCGCAACAACAGAAGTAAAATGTAATCTAAAATAACATATGTCTCAACTCAAAACTCTTTATTTATTTTTAGTAGTAAATAAAGAGCTTTGAGTCGATAGTATTTAGTACTATTATTTTCCCCATAATGATGAAGTCAAAATTATTCTACGGCACATCTATTACCTAATTAAACGAAAGCTACTGCAATAAAAGTCACTTATTACATTTACACATCAAAATTTTAATAATAAGAATTATAATTTCTTTGGAAGCACTTTGTCAAAGAAAACCTTAAAAGAAATATTCTTAGCAGTTCCTTTCTTTTGTGTTATAAAAAGTAAATGAGCGCACTAAGTACTAGGTTGAGCGAGATAAGCGGGAACAGAAAAATTGAACAATTTACACTGGTAACATTGCGTCGTGCCATTGACATTGATCCAATTTGGTAGGATGAGACTAGAAGTTGTTACATTGCTTCAATCATCTCTAAGTCCTGATCTGTGATCTGTTAATTAAAAAGGTACGCTAGGCAAAACATTGTAGTAAAATAAAAAATAACGCTAAGTGTGTTAGACTGATTCATGTGTACATTGTAATTAAAAGAATTGTGTTAGCTTTTTGAAAATTATATCATATTAAAACATTATTTGTTTAAAGTTAGGAGTTTTATACATTATATAATATTTTTACATTGTTGTAATAGGGGTTTGAATCAATGAATTTTTTATTTTCCTTTCTGAAAAAGAACTTCAAGATTGAAAAAAATATCTAATTGAAGTTTATTGTTACAGAACGATTGAATGTTCTTTACGAACGAAACTGGACGAGATTGGTGCACGAGCAGCTTCACAAATTCGAGTCGTCTATAGTAGCAGCAGCGCGACAATCACCAGAAGCACAATCCCCAGAGCTGGCTTTAGATAACCAGTGGACGTTTTCTAGAGCCTTGATCTATTGTATAACTCTCATCACTACAATAGGTAATTTTATGCTCACTAAATTTTCTATTAAATTTATCATAGCAATTGCGTAGAGCAATTTTTAAGAATTTTCTTGAAAGACGTTTAATAAATAACGTTCTTTTTCTTCTAATTCTGACTAATTTCTTATAGTCTTTAGCTACATTAATAATTCTTGAAGAAATTTCTTTACGAATTTTTGGTGATGCGCTGGAGAACAGGCGTATCGAGACATTTATTCCGAAAAACCATATATCACATCGTAAAACACAAAAATTATTCAGTTTTTTAATGGTGTTTCGAAGGACTTTCATTTATACAAGATGCACTGCGTGTGATGTGTGCGTGTGTACCTGAGAGCAAGTGATAATATAGCCCTTGATCTTAAATCGCCCTGTTTTATCGTAACAAAATTCTCAGCTCTGATTGCTTGATTCTTCACCTGAAGTACACTAAATAGAGTGACGACCTGGTAAGAAATACAGCTCAGGCCCAGGGCTGTGCTTTGTAGCACTATTAAGAATAACATGAACATGGACAGAATGAAGGTCAAATACAACAAGTAATATTGGTATGACATGGTCACTCCAATGCCGGTATTAGTTGGGAGCATTAAGCTCGAAGTTGTTGACGAGTACGTTTACCTGAGACAAATAGTCCGACTAGGTAACTCCAACTTGAAACACTTTGATTTCAACCTATGTGGTATATAAAGGACGAGCAGACATCGAGGTAATTCCATAAAATTTCCATTTGCAAAATTTTGCATGGAACTCTAAAAATTCCCTTAACAAAATATTATGTCAATGCATTTAGCCTATTTCTTACAAAGCTATTTATTTAAGAAAACATTTAGTAAACGTCTCATTCGAGTGCACATACCACTTTTTTACTTCTCATTTTCAACACGATACGGTAAAGGGAGTTATCTGTATGACCACGTTCTTGAACAGCTCAATATCTGGCAAAAGGTTTCTTTGGAAGTGTAATATTTTTCTACATATTTTTTATCCTTAGACATATGGTTAATAAATAGTTATAATGATATTAATAATTTTAATAGTGTTGTTATCTTGTTTGAATTTAGATTGTTCCCGTATATTCTAAAATTCTCGGACACTAGGTCAAGAAGCCATGTCAAACGTAGTGTAGTTGCAGTTTTGTGCGGTAATATGTTGTTGGATTCGTCTGGGTTGATAACGTTATTAAGATTAAGTCTTTTTTTAGGTTACGGTAATGTTTCTCCTCGCACGGCTGCTGGGCGAGCAGCAACAGTGGCCTACGCAGCAGCTGGAGTGCCGTTGACTCTGGCATGCTTGGCAGGCCTAGGTGCATCATTAGCTCGGCTTGTGAGGATAGCATGGCTCAAGGCTACTAAAAATAAGACGCCTAATACTTGGAGGAAGGAGGGTGAAGTATGCGTAAGGGAATTTTTAACATTAATCACGATTGCAACGTTCGTAATTCCATAGACACATGGTGAATAAATATTTATAATGAAATTAATAATTTTAATAGTGCTCTTATCTAGTTTGAACTTAGATAATACGTTTGATGAGCTACTACAGCCCTCGCAGACTGCTAATTTTTTGACCGATTGTTCAGTCAGGTTGTGGTGCTAGTGCGCAAATTAGGCGTGGCAGGTGCGCAAACTAGTCATCAGTAGGCCGATGGCCCTCGAACAAATTGCTAGTTGGTAAGCGTCTTTTAAAAGAACCTTTAGGATATTGTATTGTTCAATGTTTGGCCCTAAAATTTCAATCGAAAACAAAAAAAAAGAACATAATGGCAATATTCTATACAATTTTTTTATATATAAGGGGCAAACGAGCATGCGGCTCAGCTGCTGGCAAGTAAACCACCGCCCATGAATAACTGCAATACCAGGGGAATTGCAGGTGCGTTGCAGACATTCTATTTTGCGGCGTGGCCCTATGAATCCTCCTTCCTGTGTTGTGATAAAAGTGATGACTTACAGAAATTCCAGAAGACCAGAATGCAAGGGTTCCCGAAGGAAGGCAAACCAGTTTCTTACAATTTTGTCGATATTCTCCGCCCTTGCCTTGACAATAACTCTTTTGATGGACCTGGAGGCGGAATTATGCTTCCTTTTAAGATCGCTGGTGTTTACATTCCAGGACGCTGATGCATCAGCCTAGGCCCAGTAGCACTCTTGCATTTAGGGTGATGCTATCTTATAGCAGCACCCTAACCGTGGCTAGGACCTGCCTCCGATGGTGACCACAGAAGATGGAATAAAACTCCATATCCTGAAATAACACATCAGCGATGGAATCAGCAACAACGTTGAGATCGTCCGACAAGAAACATACCCGCCTCCTAGGTCTTCATCCTCTCGGATACAAAAAAAGACCACATCCTTTTCAAATCTTTTAAACCTTTAAACCTGAAAACGTCAAAGCAGAGCTTATACTTTACGCTGGTATTCTGTGAGGTCGTGGTACCATCCCTGTTCGAACCATTCAATACGTGCAACAACAAAAGATGCCGCGTTGTTCTACTACTGTTAAAATGAATGTACGAATACTACTATTTAGTTGAAGTACTGAGCAAAATATAGATGGGTGAACGGAAAAATGATGAAAGCGACATCTTCGATGATATTGACATATTTATTGACTTATATATATTTGTAATTAGCAAATATTTCTGCGTCGATTGCGTCGGGTACCATTAAGATCTGTGAACACTTTTTGGCGCTTAAACCTGTCAAATTTCTGAGAAGTTTTATTAACAAGATGTACTAAGCACCATAGAATTAGCCAAGTGTCCGTGAAAGTTGACTTTAACTAGACAAAGTTTTGATCGAATTTTGCTTTAAGTGTTCATAATTTCCCAACTTTATTATCCGAAGACGTTTGCAATTTTTTTGCTCGTCGCTTCGTTTTATTTTATAATGTCTCCAAAAACATTTTGCTTTGCAAAAAAACGTAACGTTGGTATTGCACATAATATTTAGTATGCATTTAAAATAAATATAGTATGTCGCTTAAGCCTTCAGTCCAGCGAAAGACCGTCACGAAGACTTCAAAAGTTCTTAGGACCTGCTTTAAAACTATTTAGGGAAAACATAATAGGCAAGATTAGCAAGACAAACACTGACAAAGTATTTTACGTGATGAAACAGTAATATATCTGTACTGTCATTATAATTTTGCCCAATTACAATTATTTGGTGTTTGAATTGCATACTTTCGTCTCGCTTTGACTTTGAATGACGGTGGCTTGCATGTATTTAGCCTTACTTTAAGAGAAATTTATGACACTAATAAACCAATGTTGCTTGAACCCAGAAACTAAAAAGTTTAGTAATCTAAACATTTTGCATTACTCTATCTCTCTAAAAATAACAATTTTAATGGTGAAGATATGGATAATTTTTTTTGTCCTCACCTGAACACGGCGTATACTTTTATGTAACGAGTGAGACTTTAGAAATTAGCTGTGGCGGAAGAAATATCTTAATTTGCACACTTGTTGCGTCATAATTGCAAAGATACTGCGTTCAATAAATTTAGTTCAGCGTGGCTAATCTTTCAAATTTATATTTATCATTTTTGTAAAGCACTACATTCATTAGCAGATTTAGAAAATAGATAAAGAATATTTAAATGTGAATTTTACTATAAATTCTCTTTTTCTTGCCACAGCTGGAAAATCATTTTCAACTACACGAACAACAACGTCTTCTCCCGCATCAAGCACTCAATAATCAGTATACATCATTTCCACCTCGACCAAGTAGATATACTGAAACCGTTAAGGCTAGAGCTGGTGAAAAAGGACAATATTCTCAAGTATTTGAAAAGGTGCCAGCTAGTCCGAGGACGGCGACATTAGGTCGTGGGAAACGGAGTACCCTTACTGACGGTAATTTGCATTATATTTTTATTTTAAATAATAATTTAGAAAAGTGTTACGTTGTCATCTTAAAAATAATTAGAGTTAATAGAAAATACATATACTTGTACTCGACAGTATATGCGGGCATATTTTACATTTTCTCATATTCTTTTGTAATTAAATATGTTACTTTTTTTTAGAACCTCATTCATCAGCGAGTTTTCAAACGCAGACATTAGACAGAAAAAGAACTTTGAGTAGTATGAAATGTATGGCAACAATACATGGCCCAGGCATAGAACGTGTAAGAGGCCATATTCAAAGACCTCGGGATGTTGCCATAGATCAACTCATAGCAGAAGAATGTGGAGAAATAATTAGGAATAGTTGTCCAGAAGATCTTGACGATTCAGAAGATACTGAAGAAATGTAAGTAATTTGCATTTTTGACAAATTATTGATTTTCATCTTTTCTGTTACTTAAACATATAATATCCTTTTACTGAAGCATAGTAAAGCTGAGTAGTGATTTTTTAACTATTATAACTTAGGGTTTGGTTACTATCCACATATATCATGTCGTGATGTCGAAAATAGGAAAACGTACTGACTTAGCTTAATAAAAGCCATTTTAATAAATCAACATTGCCGTGAGCTGAAAAGACAGATGCATGCAAATTTTATATTTCTTTGCTGTACCCATGATGAACGAAAATGCAAATCGTTTCATTCGAATGCGTGGTATGCCAACAGCAAAGAGTCGGAGACCGGCTGAGAGTCTCTAGTTATCCGATGGTGTAAGGGTGAAAGAGGAATTAAGTCATACGATTCCTTTGCACACTCTCCGAAATGCATTGTGTAAAACACCGAAAAGCATTGCGGAAAGGCGGAAAGGCTACTATGCTCCTGTGCTTGAGATTACTAATGATTAACTTCAAATAAAGGTTAGCTAGGTCACCGATGAGCCTTCTATCATGTCTTTCAATTGAATCAATAGCTTCATTTCGCAACATTACCCGGTACACTAGTATGGCAGCTATGCTCTATGCACGACCGGAATTGCGCATTATTTAATAAGTAGCAGTTCTTGTAGCTGTTTTACACATGAACTCAATGAACCGCCCAAAGTGCAGGTTCGAGGAAATCTTTTCCTCAACAACTGATGCAAAACCTCTTTAGAATTATTGTCGAAAACATTTATTAAAAGACCATTCAGATTTTTTGTAGTTTGAGTAATTTTCTTGTTGTATCTTTGTTCATATAAATAAAAAGAGCGATACAAAAATTTGTTTCTTAGCTTACCTAAACTTGAAATCCCAATTATTTTGAGATACATTTAAATGCGAATTTTTAATTAATTCAATGTTTTAGCTAAAACGAATCTGCAATATTTTTATCCTTTACAGAATGTGTCCTCATGACACACCATCACGCGTGCCTTTAATATGGAATGATGAAAACCAAAAAATAAAGAGTTGTGCAGTTCCAAGTTGCAGTACATCCACAAGCGTTCACCACCAGAGTCACAGCATAGAACATTGTCAAATACCAGTAGGAATAGTGTTATTTTTATTACTCGGCTACATTTGTATCGGTGCTGCTATATTTTCCATTTGGGAAAATTGGAGTTTCCTCGACGCAGCTTACTTTTGTTTTATAGCTCTAGCGACAATTGGTTTTGGAGATTTTGTTCCAACCAGCTTTCTGACTTCAAAACAAAATGCGGAAAATTCTAAAAGCGAATATATACAAATGATTGCTTGCTGTGCATATTTAGTTTTTGGACTTATATTAATAGCAATGTCGTTTAGTCTTTTACAGGATGAAGTTGTAGCGAAATGCTCACAGTTAGCTAACAGTCTTGGTATATCTCGACAATGACAGTACGAGAAAAGCGATTGCAGCACAACTGACAATCATTTGAGAATGTTATGATCGTTGGTGTAAAAATGTATTTGTGTTAAAATTCTTTGTTAAAACTTTTTCTACACTTCTTAGCATTAATGTTATTGTTGTATAATAAAATAACATTATTTTCTCATATGTAACAAAATCTTATTTATTGTGTCTGCGGTTTGACAGTTTTTACTGAATTTGTACGCGACTATGGTGTCGTTTCTCTGTATGTATATTTGTATAAACTATATAAAAGCAAGGCTGAAATTGTAATGATACAATAAAATTGTGTGAATTGTATGTTCCGTTATTTTATTTCTCTCTCCTGAAAAGATGTTTGATCGTTAACATTTTTTCACATGAATAATTATTTAAAAATATTTTTCCTATCTCGTCACGTTCATTTCGTTATGCTTCTTCTTTTTTGCCTGTTGGAGGCGAGTTCCTGCTGGAGGCGAGCTTCTTCCAATATGTAGGACATCTTCGTCTTAATTCACACGTTTGGCAGGTATATTGGTGATATCAGAACTGTACTGTAAAGTGCGATTCGTACCTTTACACTGCTTCACGTTACTGTTTGAGCCAAAGACACATTGTCATGATGTAAGTAAACTCGGATATTTTTAAAAACCACGGCCACTAAGCTGGATACAAAGTTATTAGTTTTCGTCATGATTATCATTATTACAGTCTGTTACAAATCCACTTCTGAATATAGACATATTCAATGAAATGCCAAAAAAATTGCGGTCCTGAACCTCATGCACACCACGTGTTCGACTTCCTCACAAGTAATAGCTAAGGATTTAGCAGGGGCCGCCCTACACTTCGTTTACACTGATACGACCTGCCACTCGAGAATTTTTCTTCCCCATCGGTTGCCGAATTTTTGAGCTATATAACTGGCCCATTGTCACGTCAGCTTACTGATTCATTGTTTAAAGGACAATTATCTCTTTTTAAGTTTTGTTGTTTTGAAGTTTCAATAATTGGTAGTGGATCTGAGAAAATTTGCATCTTGTGAGCAAGATATGTGAAGTCAGTTAATATCTTTGAGACCTTAATAGATTTTACACGGTTCCATTGAACTCTTTAAAAATCGAATGAGCATGAAAGAGTCCAATTTAATTGCACGATACTCTGTTTAAAAAGTTAGGATCAAGTGAGTTGTTACAAGGATCGCTTCTTTCAATCCTCATCTCAATCTTCTTTATACTGATTTATCTCAATTTCTTAACTTCTTATTATACTTTTGAACCCACTTCTATGTTGCGGTAAGAAGGCTCAGATAGTCAGTATAGTTAAAGGCTGTAGGAAATTTCATGTTACTCCTCAGTGGTGACAACGCATCTGTGGCCTTATTTGTTTAAAGTTGATTGGCGTCCCATTATTATGTAGCTACTACCATTAGGTCGTTTGTTAGTTCGTTGAATACTATAATATCATAAGAAAATGTATTTGGATATATATTTTCTTACTTATACTCCTCTCTTTATTTCTAATATATCATAACCGGCCACTCGAACTTAAGTAATTGTTTACATGGACCATTACTCCGTCTGAACTCGACCCACGCCATAAAGATAAGTTTTACACTTTACGCTCTACCGGCTTACGAAAGATTTTGTATTTTTAGTATTTTCAGTACAAACTTCAATGATTAGTATTTTCATAATATTAGCATATATAGCAGTAACGAACCAATATATTGTTAAATATGCTTATAAAATTTGGATTTAGAATAGGTTTAATTTGTTAAGTTAAAATACAAATGCGCGGTGGACGGGCGCAGCCATTTACCTATCACTGACATTTATTATTCTTCTATTGAAAAAGTCTTAATTTGTATTGGGCCAAAAAATTAGGACCAAGCAAATATATGTAAGATACTTCGCTGGATAAATGACAAGATCTTTATTTTATATAGATCAGAGACTAGGAGCATTTTTCGGGTGCAAAGCATCTGGTAAAATAAATGTTTATCCGCCTAAAAACGTGGCGATTATCGGAAATCCTCTATATTATGAGCTAAACTTTAATAAATACAGTATTACAGCCTAATATCGCCGATAAAAGCACCAACATTATAGCCTAAAAACAGTTCAGTACTGGCGTGAGTCTCTTCTGCAGTCGGAAAATTGTACCGTAATCACCACTTAGTAAACGGTTTGGCGATCATTGTATCAAATGTCTGATAGCTTTAGTGCCGCTGTCTGTCGTTGGCGGGTGGTTTTGCATTTACACCTGTGCTGTCAGCATACATTGGATTGCGTGGCAAAAACTTATGGCCTTACTTTATAATCGTTGACAATTGCTTACTTAAATTAAGGTGATACCTCGAAAATTTGGTGGTTTTTCTATTTCGCATATTTTCTTAAGTTTTATACATTACAAATCGAAATTTTGGTACATAATTTTTGACTATATGACCCTGGATTGTATGAAAGGAAAACACGATATCATGTAATTTTCTCGATAGAAAAAATTGCAAAGTAGGCTCTAATTAGTTACATTTCTCTATGACACCAATATATTTTTACGAGTAAGTTCATGGAATTATTTTTAAAGCATGGTAAATAATCATAGTTATGTATTCATAAACCATTTTTTAATCCATAACTAAGTATTTAAAAAAAAATGTTTGGCGCTTACTTAGTTTTTTTCCGAGCGTATGCTTGGTGTAGCTATCTCATAAATTGCGTATTATGAAGTCATTGCATCACTTCTATTTTGACACTCCCTCAGTCGTCCATGAGCTTCGCCGACAAAGGAATAAGCCACGCCCCCAAAACTACGATTCGTTTTCGGGGTATCGTATACTATTGTAATTTAGTATTCTCCTAAATAAAATTTTCTTATGATTTACAAGTTCAAAAAAAAATAACTTGAAAATGGAACTGATTCAAAGGTTTAAATAGTGTTGGAAGTGAGTATAAGGAAAAGGTGTTTCGGTCTGAAGAGTACAGAAAGCCAGTATAATAATGAGCTGTGGTAACGGTATGAACGAGATGAATGCCTCTGGATTGGAGTATTTTGTGACAATACAGCACGAACTGTCTCAGGTCATTCACCAGCTTTGGATAGTACGAGTATTTGTTGAACATATTCGAAAGAATATCATTAACGTTTTTAATTAAAAAAAATCCTCGTGAACTACTGTAATAAAGCTGAAAATACTTGTGCTAAGCGTGCATCTGCGTTTTGATTCGTTATCAAGGATAGATGTACCACTTACCATCTGGTGGACTGTGTGCTTGTTTGCCACCCTTATACTATAAAAATAAATAAATAAATAAAAATTCAGCCTCCGTAGCCACTTACCACGAGGTGGAAAGCAAGTTCTTTAGTCACATAAATTTGATAATAAAAGGAATGGAAAACAATGTTGTTTTTGTTAAAGTTACCTTGTGTTGTATTTACTTCTTCAAAGAAATAATTCGGTTCTTAAACATTGGAACAGTAAATATTGACATTTAAACACAAAAATTTAATGTGGTACGTTTCAAAGTAAATATAAATAATACATAACGGTTGGAAGCTGTTATATAAAAGAGGACTCAAGATATTTTCTGTCTGCTGGTCGCCTCTTACAACACGTACAAAATCAATTGGATGATGATCTTTGGATGTCGCCCACGGCTGATAACTGTGCTTTGTGGATCCTTCAGGTTATAGCTGATCGATTATTTTTATCAAAGAATTCCATTTTTACCAATAGACCGGAAATTTAGAATAAAAACTGTGTCACAACAGAAAATCGCGCGTGCAAGAGCGCGTGTGGGCAGGAGGCACGGTAAATATGCCACGCAGTTGTATTTTCATTTACGATAGCTAGTGTTAAGCGATTATAAAATAAGGTTACATAGGCATAGAAGTGCAATAAGAGCTGCTCCAGGTGCTTGGCCTTGTTACACCAGACAGTGGAGGCGTAGGTAAGAATCTATCTCACTATGCTGCTGTACGGCTATAGGATCATACTGGGATGCCAGCCCCTGTTGTTCCTGATCAAACGACTGCACGTACTCAAAGCAATTTTGGCCTTATGGCATACGTTGCTAAGGTGAGATTTCCACGTTAGTTTTTGGTCGATTGTTACGCCCAAGTACTTAACTTCTGTGTAGAATGGTACTTTTTTACCACTGAGTTTTGGTGTGACTAATTCGTCCAACCGTCTTTTTTGGTAATGGCCATTATGACAGTTTTATTAGCATTAACTGATAATATGTTATCCCTACACCAGTTATTTATGGTGTTTAGGGCTCTTTGTGTGATAAACGATTATGTACTTTGGCAAAAGCCCCTCGTAATGATCACAAGATCATCAGCATAATCTAGTGTGTGAATACGAACGTTTGCCATCATGTACAATAGTTGGTCAATCGCAATAGTCCGAAGAAGAGGTGACAAAACACCTCCTTATGGGCAGCATCTTGTAGTTGCAATCTCAATCGAAGTTTAAAACAGCGCTATCCATGTATTAGAAATAAACTTCAAATTATGTTGACTAAGTGCTCACATAAATAAATCAGTGTTATATAGACAAGTTATGCAGAGGGCGCAGGACGTTTCTTTTTGCTTCTATTCTGCTGATGTGGATATCCTGGTGGGTCTCGTCCCCTACTAACAAGATTGTTGATATTTACAAAACATGGTAAACTTCCCGCCCGACCGCAGTCGGTCAATTTTTTAAACTTAAAAAGTATTAAGAAGAATTATTTTGAACGGATATTAACTTGAGCAAATTATATACTTACGTGTAATGCACGCCAATTCAATTTTTTTTATTTTCTACAAAAAATATTAAGTCTTCAAAAAGATTCAATTAATCATTTGTAAATTAACAGATTCAAAAGTATTACATCGCATGTTAAAGTGGTGTAATATAAAATGTAAAATAAGGGTTAGCGATAAGAGTTTCATTCCGGAATAATATTAATAATTAGCTTTTAGTTTTTTTACGAATTTTACACCAAAAATATTTACCACGTCAATCAGATAAAGTTTTTATATTTAACAAAACTATTTTATACAATATAAACCTAATAAATATAATTTCTAATTGGATGTTTTGAGAACTAATTGTAATAGTAAAATCGCATGTTGGCGTTTAGACTCTCATTTATTAAAATACTAAGAAACAGAAAACTAAA
>DWHP01003010.1:0-13811 GCA_018247895.1 Parnassius honrathi
ACGGGTGACAACGCATCTGCATTTTAATTCGTAATTGAAGATAGATGTAGATGCCTATGGGCCACGGCAACCACTTATCATCAGGTGGACTGTGTGCTCGTTTGTCAGCCTGTCCTATAAAAAAAAAACGCACCCTGAGAAGTGCCGAGAAGATTCTTGAGCTGGAAGAAGAGATATACAATATAGTCTGGGTTATTATAGTCCGTAAAGAGGTGGAGCACACGGTGATCCTTGAATTCAGCAACGTGTTCTATCAACAAGAGGGTGACCATCTGTCCCAAGAAGGTGTTGGATTTATCGTCCACAAGTCTCGTTAACAACGTTATAAAGATTGGAAGTGTGTCGACAATGGTTGCATACTTTATACTCAGAATCACCGAACGTTATTCGCCGAAGTTCGTACAGATTTACACACCAATCTCGGCACATCTCAATGAGAAGATGGGAAAATGTATGAGGATATCTCTGGAGCCATGTGTACTTCCAAAACCCAGTACACGGTGTTAATAGGAAACTTCAATACAAAACTGGGCACAAGAGAGAATGGTGAGCTGAAAGTAGTGAAACTCGGAATAAGGAATAAAGAGAAACTATTTGTGACAAACATTTTCTTCTAAAAGCAACCCCACAGTAAGTGGACCTGGTCGAGCCCCGACGGTTCGACAAAAAATGAGATTGACTTCATTATGACGAATGGACGACAACCATTCAGTGATGTTTGAGGGATCGCAATGGTGAAAACTAACAATGATCACTACAACAGCGAATTGTGAGAGACACACTGAACCTAAACGTGAAGTTGGAGAGGTCACGTCTAATGAAGTAAACGATCAGTCCCACTCGTGTTCTAATATCAAGCCCCGAAAGTTTCAGCTAGTGTTAGAAAATCATTTTTAGTGCCTATAAAACTGCAATGAAGTGGGCGATATATTATTTTATTATTGGAGAGGGGGGTAAACGACCATACGATTCATCTGAATATAAGTGATTACCGCAGTCCATGACCAACTACAACACCACAGGAATTGCAGATGCGTTGCCGGCCTTTTAAAAAGGAATAGACTCTTTTCTTGAAGGTCCCTAAGTCGTATCGGTCCGAAAAAATCTCTGGTGATAGTAGATTCCACAAGAAAATCTTGCGAGGAAGAAAACTTCGTCTAAATCACACAGTGGTGGACCACAAGTCATCCAGATGGTATGGATGGTATCGCGAGTTTTGTCGCGATGTGAAATTGTGTGGCTGGAATTAGTCCGAAAAATTCCTCAGGGCACTAGCACTCCTTGTTTTAGATGCGATAAAATATGCAAAGAGATGCAACATCTCTTAGCGGTACCAGTGAGTCAAGCCGATCGGAAAGGCCTCGGTCGCTGACGTTTCGAACTGTTCTGCGCTGGATGTGATCAAATAGAAGTAGCTGGTACTGGGGAGCCCCTACCCAGAGATGGGAACAGTATTCCATGCGCAGCCGAACATGCGCCTTTTCAAGTTGCAGGCGGTGAGCCAGCATGGAATACTGTCTCGCTCTGCTGAGCACGCCAAGATTTTACAGGATCTAACAGGGAAGGTACATGATCTTCCACATCTGGGATCCGGGTAGGCGAGGGAACCAGGTGTATCAGACCATATGCCAAAGCAAAGTCATAAACAGATCCGAATAGAAACAGAGCATGGTGAGCGTTAAAATCACCAAGTATCACGATCTCTGTGGATAGGACGCGTTGTAGCACGGTGTCTGCAGCCATCTGGACGTGGTCAATCCGTCGATCTGTATCGGCATTACCACTATGGGACCTATATAGACCCATAGACGCGGGGATGGTCGCACCGTCTACGGGTATTCGTAAAATGGACAGGTTCGTACCATCAAGGCTGCCGAGGCGTCGAAAACAGGCGTCCGCTCAGAATTACACGCAAACTCTAGCCAGCGGCAAAAAGAGTGTTCTAATCTGTGCCACAGGTAGGAGAGATATGAAATGTCAGCCGGAGAGGACACCTGTGTCTCTGTTAGTAAGAGCAAGGCCGACTTCGCCGTTTCCAGATGGTAGTGGACGGCGTTGAGGTTTGAATGAAGTCCTCTCAGGAAGAGTAGGGGAGTTTGGGCGTGGATGCTCAGCGAGGGATTCTCCGTCACCGGAGGTGCTGATACCCTCCTGGGGAAGTATTATGTTTAACTACGCTACCATATTAAGGGAAGGGGAGAATTGGATCTCCGGCCACCTGCACTCACCAGACGAAACGTAGAAGCAAAGCTTCTACTTTACGCCGGTTTTCTGTGAGGTCGTGGTACCAACCTGGTTTGAGCAGCCCCAAACGTGCAACAGAAAATGCTGATTCGTGGCTCTACCACTGTTATACAAACTGCAGAGAGGTGTAAGACAGGGTGACGTGATATCCCCGAAACTCTTCACCACTCACTGCATGGGAAGACATTTTCAAGCTACTGAATTGGAAAGGATACGGTATTAACGACAATGGCGAGTACATCACACCCTTTCGATTTGCCGACGATATAGTCTTTATGGCAGAATCGCTGGAGGAACTAAGCACTATGCTTTATGACTTTAATGGTGTCTTTCAACGGATTGGTCTTAAGATGAACATGGGCAAAACGAAAGTGTGTAATTTCCCAACGGATTGGTCTTAAGATGAACATGGAAAAAACGAAAGTGTGTAATGTTCAAGTCACACCTACGTAATTGTTGAGAGCACTAAGCTCGAAGTTGTTGACTAATATGTTTACCTGGGACAAGTAGTCGGACTAGGTAAGATCAACATCAACCGAGAGGTTAATCGACGGATTCAACTCGACTGCGCAGCGTTCTGGAGATTGCCACGTATCTTCTCGTCAGGCATGCCCCAAAATCTCAAAACTAGATTGTACAACCAGTGCGTGTTGTCAGTGATGACTTATGGATCTGAGACGTGGTCTTTCACCTCCGGCGTCGTATGAGTAAGCTCAAAATCGCTCAGCAAGCTGTGGATAAGGCTATGTTCGGAGTTTCTCCGCGTGATAAACTTAGAAATGAGGATATCTGCAGTAGAACCAGAATTACCGACACGGCCCGACGAATTAGTTAAATTAAGTGGCAATGGGCCGGTCACATGAATAGAATAGAATAAAATAGTGTCGTAGTCAACATAGATTACATGTAATTCTTATTGAAATTCATTTTTTACTTTACCACTGGTTCGAAAAAACCTCTGTCCTGGGAAGAATCAGCAAGTGACCCGACGGGACTTCTTTTTAAATAAATTTTAAACAGCTTGGAAGAGACTTCCTCATTCCCAGGTGTTATTATCAACCATGTATTCATTTAAATTATAATAACCTTGGTTGCATGGAAAACGAGTACCCTCGCAGTTTTAGTTCCATTAGCTAGTAACTAGCCGGTACATTCTCCCAACCCATCCGTTTTCCTTTCTGCACGCACTCAGGGAGGGGGTGGAGGCTAGCCATGGTGGCGTTATTTCGCACGCCCAATAACGGGGCTACGCAAAAAGTGAAAAGTGAGACACACCACCAGACCAGAGCCGACCAGAGCCATCGACGTGCTGCGGCCGTGCTGAGCTGTTGACGTTCGACCCTAGATGATATTATACCCGTGGTAGTTAGGCCAAAGAACATTTTACAGCGATCGCTAGCACAAGTGCATTTATCGTCGTGCACTAGTGCGAATAATTCGTTATCTTGCGCCACAATTGCAACGCAGTGTCATCAACTTTGAGGCCTAAGTGTAAAGGCAGTCAGAAGATCAACACCCAAGTAAGTGCATTTCCCATTCTGAGCCGCTGTCATTTGTTGTTCTTTTCACACGGCTGCTTATGATCGTGCCGCTGCCAGCTGATATAGTAAATTAGGCCGTAGCAAGTGTATTGCCCAAACCCGGCCACATGACACTTCCGCCATCTTGTTTTGATTATACAAAGCCACGCTAAACGTTAATCCCTCATACAAATTGGGGGTCGTTATTCCCGGAATCGGACCCGGGACCCTGTGGCCCAACCATTTTGGTGTTCCTACTCTCCGGATACGAAGAGAAACATAGTCACCCTAACCATTTAGTTTCCGGATTCAAGCCCAGGAACCATTAGCGTCACAACCTTGTGGTCATTCGACCCGGATTTAAAATTAGCATACTCTACCGCTCCACCAAACTCTTGTTACAGAGTTTTCGTTAAATTAAATATTTAAACTTGGTAATAGAGAGACCTTGTATATTTTCTGGAACTTTGTTGTAATAGCGTATACTTTGCTCCCAGAATCCAAGAATGAATTACTGACTATTTGGACTCGAGAAACTTGGATCACTAGCTTGTGTTTGTTCCTAGTGTTCACAGAGTGTATATCACTCTTTTTACTAAAACTAACTTTGTTTTTGTGAACATACATTAATTTTTGTAGATATACCGGAGAAGCCAAAGTTCGTATATTTATTTCTTTATATTTTTCTTATTTTTTAATCAGTGGAATTGAATGGAACATTGAATACTCCTCCCATCTATGGGGCGAAGCGCCCCAACGCCAGCTCCTTGCATTTGATCGCATCCAGCGTAGAGCAATTCAAATCATCGTCTACCGATCTCTTTACGATTGGCTTGACTTTGAGTATTTTATCGCATCTACCACGGGGAGTGCTCTGAGGAATTGTTCGGACTAATTCCAGCCGCACAATTTCATCATCGCATATCACGACAAAACTCGCGATACCATCCATACCATCTGGATGACTCGCGGTCCACCACCGTGCGAATTAAAAGAAGTTTTTTTCCTCGCACAACTTCCTTGTGAAATCGACTACCACCAGAATTTTTTCCGGACCGATACGACTTAGGGACCTTCGAGAAAAGAGCCTACTCCTTTTAAAAAGGCCGGCGACGCATCTGCAATGCCTCTGGTGCTGCATTTCATGGACGGCGGTAATCACTTACCATCAGGTGAGTCGTATGCTCGTTTGCCAACTCTCCTGTAAAAAAGTAGGGTGACGGTGGGATTTATTAATTATAATATTGTCGCCTAGTTTAAAAATTATATTATTCATTCGTTTATGTTGTAGATAATAGGAGATACTGTATACTGTATTCCAACTCATTCTCTTGTCGCTTTTTAGTTTCATCGAGTTTCAAATCACAACGATTCTAAATTCAATTCAATAAAGGTAGAAAAATAGTTTATCTTGTGCTGATTTTGTAGTACAAGCTGCACTGACAGATACACGGAAATCCTAATAATAAGACAATAGAAGTGGCATAGACGCGTGACCTTGTTTCCGCTTTGATGTGTTGACGAACATCATTCACCATTTTGTGATTTAGTTGCGCTGGGAACGTCGTACGTGAATTTATGTTATTATAGTGGTGAACTGCAGCATAATCAGTAGCAAAAACTCATCAAGGAAGTGTAATTTAACCAAAAAAGTCGTAAAACTTTACCGATAAAATGATTATTTACTGATTATCATTGTTAGAAATTATTTAAATCTAGATGAATACTTTAATATGATGATTTTTTTTTAATTTTAGTCTATGGTTACCGTGGTTAACTATGACATCTGGACGTTGAACATCTCAGTTCCGCCGTGACTATGGGTGCTGTAAAGTGCTCGAAACGTCGGGTGTTTAAAAAGTTAAATTTACGCGATAAAATCCGTAAAAACTTGTATTATTTAAATGTGTAGTGTTCGGGTAAATATAAGAAATCATTAGTTTACTATGATATTTTCCTTTGTAAACTTTCATTTATTACGTTTCGTATTATACAATTACCATTGCTGCTTTTGTTATACCATAATACGCAACGCACGCGACGTCGACAAACTCGCCAAGCCAATGTAATCAATGTAATGTGAAACATAAGATATCATTGTGCATTGCGTATTTTTACAATACGGCTGCAAGCATCGATCACTTAATGCGTATGTGTTAAAATGTAGCAACATCAGTTTTGAAAGCAATCGAGCGCTAATTAATTTCTATTGTCTTATTATTACTAAATATTTCTGTGGACAGATAGTGTTTTGCCCTTTTCATTAGGTTTCACGATGATTTTGACTTCAGTATAAAATTATTACTAACTCTATCATTGTACCACTATTGGATCCAAATTTTTAGACTTTTTTCTGAGCTATACGAAATCTAGAATTCAGAATCAGGAATTATACCCCATTACAATTTAAATATTAGTAATTTTGATTCTTAAATATGGAATTCGTTATCAATTTCATTATAGTGCTTGCTGTCGAATCCTAATGTAGGTACGAACATTGTCGATATTTCTCGCATTAGAATCAAACGGTTCGCTTCATCTTAATTTGCCGGTGTCCGTCATTCCGTCCGAATACAATCTGGTCGTTTTCAAGGCAAGAATGAATGGGCTTTTTTGCGCAAAGGTCTTCCCCATAGATTGTCTCATTAGGGTAGATATTTGTCATTATTTCAAAGTTTAGTAAGCGGATTGGCAACTTTAGCTATATTACTATGTGGTGGAACCATGTTACAGCTATATTATCGTTCTAGCACAATTGGTTCGGCTTAAACGGGGAAGGACCTCGCTCTCATCGAATAGTGAAATAGCAGCTTAATGCTGCTGTGTTTCGTATTTGGTACAGAACCGGTCACAATTTTACTGTAAACGTGGTAATCCATCTTAGTCTTTAGGGGTGACAACGCATCTCCATTTTGATTCTTAATAAATCATAAATGTATGCGGACTACAGCACACACTTACCAACAGTTAGACTGTCTGTTCGTTTATCACACTTATTTTATAAAGATGCAGTTTTTACTGTTATTAATTTGTTATTAGGAATATACTGCTGCTGATTTTCTGTTTCAGTATTCCTTTGTCACCTCTTACGACACGCACGGGATGATTTGCGTCCGTGAACGTTCTACGCTCTTGTTGATAGCTCTTGACAATATTAGGTAATTATCACAGTCATCCAAATCATTTGAGAGATTATTAATTTCATCATTATCATCACCAGTACCAGTGTCACCATCAAAATATACTGCCAGTATAATATCGATTTAAAGTGCAGATACCTATTTAAATTTATATTTAATTCGAATTAAATATCGGATTGGGTACGACAGGTTAAAATTTGATTTTTATATCTTTATTTAAAAAATTGAGTTAGTCTCGATTTTGCTCGAAGTTTCTCTGCGCGTTAGACTTCTTAAGGAGGATATCCGCAGTAGAAACAGAGTAACTGACATAGCCCAAAGGTAAGCTGAAGTGGCAATGGGATGGCCATATAGCTAGATGAATCGACGACGATGGGGAAAGTAGGTTCTTGAGCGATAGCCTGGTACCAGGAAGTGAAGCGTAGGGAGAGTCCATAGTAGATGGAGTGACGACTTACTAAAACACGCAGAAAGTCGACGGATGCAATTGGCTCAGTATGGTGCCGTATCATGTTCCTTGGGGAAGGCCTATGTTCAACAGAGGACTTGTGATTGATTCTAATGATGATGACGATGATGATGATGATGATGATACTTACTTAAGCGTCTGACTAACGTCTAGTAACTTCAAATTCCACCATCCATAATTTTCTTCTAATTCTATAACCATTGCGTTCATAATTTTTACAAAATAATCTTCCGCATTCTCCAGATCTGCATTACTGGCTGCAACAAAACGTAATTTTAGCCGACTAAAATAAAGAGGTTCTCAGTAAGACTGTATTTTTATATGTATCCAACGCGATAACTTCGCCAATTGTGTATTGATTCGAACTATTACTTTACATTAAATAGAATATACCGTAATCCTTTTACTAATGGGACTTATATCTATATATAACAATCGATTGCTGTTCGTTAATCTCATTTAAACTCAAAAACGACTCGTACGATTTTGGTGAGATTTTTTGTGTGTGTTTGAATGGGTCTTTGGATTATTTAAAGATACATTTGGACCGGTGGTGGCGTTATTATCGAGATCTAGAAATCACTCGTGCAAAGCTGGGGTGGACTGCTAGTTAAGAATAAAAAAAGTTGAATTTTTTTAAAATTTCGGAACGAAGTTTCATGAGATGCAGTCTTAAATATAACTTTTTGAAGATATTTTTGTTGCTGCCTTGAGTTTAGCCAACAACTTTAAAAAAAAATCTACTTAATGGAATAGCTCCCAAAGTCGGCATTAAGATAGTACAAACATATGTTGCGGGAAATCTTCGCTAATTGTGAACCGTGTTAAAACATAGTATATCGAAGAACTAAAACCGAGATTCTTTAAGTTTTTTCAAGCTGGTTTCAACTTTTTAAAGGTTAATTGTTTTAAGTTAGAAAGGACATTTGACACATTCGGATTAGAACTAAAGTGATCGTTAAACACAAAAATGCAACATACACCACACTCTGAACTTAGGACTCCTCTTTTTTTAATTTCCTCTCATTTCTAATAAGATTTTAGGTTAGGAAAAAATGCCAGTTTGCGGGCGTTTTATTAGAATTTAAAATTGAAAGTAGTTTAACGTATAAGCTAATGAAAACTTGGTCTTAAAGGTTAAAGTGTCCATTCTAAATTAAGTGAACTCAGCATGCTTAAAAAATAGTGAAAGCGCAAGGTATAATTACAAAATATTTTTTCAGAACAGGTATAATTTACCGACCCGTCCCAGCTTGTCTTGGATAGGATTTAATAATGTAATTTATTTCGGATAAAATTTAACCCATATCCCTCCTGGTATTGCCCTCTATCTGTCCGTAAAGTTTCATCATAATCTATTCAGACATCTCGAAAAATAGCCCAGACAGAGAGAGGCAGGTATTTATATGTCTTATAAAGAAGCATCCATGATAAAGCCAAAGATTCGCTAAATATACAAATTACGTGTCACGTTGTTTGTCCGCGATGGACTCCTAAACTACTTAACCGATTTCAATCTATTGATTAAAACTACTTTTACGGATTCTATCGCGTTTTATTTATTTTATTTTTAATACACGACGTCTCGGTTGCTTTCCAGCACCCATGGTCACGGGGTACTGAGGTGACTGACGTCTCGATGTCAAAGTTAATCCGGAGTACCTTCAGCTTTTTAATTATTGTCTGTGGTCCGATCTACGCAGAATGAACTGTGTAATAAAGTCTTGCAGTGGTATGCTTGGGTTTAGTTTTAATTTTATTAATTATAGAATCCCAAGCAGGTGGTAGTACCCAGCCTCCTTCTCTATTGAAATTAGGATGTTTTTTCGACATTGATTCGATGTTCTTTCGCGAGAATTTGTGGTGTATTAAATGATGATGATGTAATAGTTGGGCCATCTAGGATATGATCACAAACTGCAGACTTCTCAAACAAAAGTAGTTTTAATCAATCCATAACTACCGTATTTATACAATATTTGTTTAATTAATTTTCAGAACCAAACTACAGATGTTCTTTGCATATTTTCTAGGATTACGTTACTGAGATGGGTACTAAATGCATTGCCCCATAGATATGGTTTGATTTACCACAGGCTAATCGGGCTATCACCTCCTCGATTTTAGAGCACGCGCTTTGCTGCCTCAGCCAGCATCAAAATGTTTGGCGTCAACACATCGAATGACACTTTTAAGGGAAGACTAAATTGACCTCATAATTGAAAGCTTAGCGTGTTCAGGTAAGCGGGACAGTTTTTTATGCCGGCACACCGCTCGCAATATTTCTTTTTAAATGGAAGAGGGGGTAATCGAGCATAGGGCCTGATGGTAAGTGATTACCGCCGCCCATGAACAACTGCAACACCAGGGGAATTGCAGAAGCGTCACCGGATTTTTAAAAAGGAGTAGACTCTTCTCTTGTAGGTGCCTAAGTCGTATCGGTCCGGAAAAAATTCTGGTGGTTGTTGATTCAATAAGGAAATTGTGCGAGGAAGAAAACTTCTTTTAAATCGCCTAGTGGTGGACCGCCAGTCATACAGATGGTATGGATGGTATCAGGAGGTTTACCGCGTAGTGCGTTCATGAAATTTGGCGGCTGGGATTAATCCGAACAATTCCTCAAACACTCCCCGCGCGAGATGCAACATCTCTTCGCAGTGCCAGTAAGTCAAGCCGATCGAAAAGAGCTCGGTCGCCGACGATTCGAACATCTCTGCGCTGGATGCGATCAAATGGAGGGAGCTGGCACTGGGGCCCAGCTTAGGTGGTTGCAATGCCATACCATGAAGACGTAATAACCATTTTCAACATTATGGTATGTCGGTATGTCCGTCTGTGCTAATGTTTGGATTGATTGAATTAATTGTTGTGAAACTTTATGAAGAAACAGAAAGCAATACCAGTGGTGATCGAAGCTATATTTCATCCAAAATACTTACAAATTTATTTCATAATATGGAAAATTTGATTTTTAGTGCATACATTTTCATTAATAATTATTTAAAAAATTCTAAATGACGCTAAATTACAAGATGCTGAATGATAAAGAAGCTGGAACGGGTCGCTAGTCCCGAATAATTATGACGAATTGTACCGAAGGATATCTGTTTAGAGGGTATATACGTTATATATTCCTACTGGACCATGACATTAAGTAAATATTTTTTACGATTCAATAACTCTTCGACTATTTCTGCCATCAGGGCGGCGCCGCCTACGAACAAGGTAATTTTTTTTCATATTTTAATACAAATTTTGTTCAATAATAGTTAGTCATGCGAGTTGACCATTTCATGTTTACACGACTCTCAAAAACATATAGCAAGCTGTTACCATCCCTTTCTAATATTTATATCCATCTTTGTTCTAATATATGATGTTGTTTCTTTCTAGCATCTAGCTATCTTTATTTGACAGATCTCATCGCAGGGAAAGTTAACTTATTCGGAATATGTAAGTATTAATGTTTTTTTTTTTTTTTTTTTTATATTTTATATTAAATATATTATGTATAGTTTTGTTAAACTACGGATTTATCTAAAAGTAAAAAGGTAAAAAAGAGGATAAACTGCAGCAAAACATTAAAAAACAAACCACCGAGGCATTGTTTTGTTTTATGTAGTCTCTCACTCTAGAAAGCGATAAACTTTTATTGATAACGCCCTATAACGCCATTTCTCAGACGCGTAACCAATTTCTTAACCTCACCATTAACCAGCGACATCTGGTCAACGTAAAATTTATTAGGCCTCATTATACAATTCTCCAACTTCAATATTCAAATGTTTCCTTTCTTCCCTAAATCAAATTATTTTAATAACTAACTAATTATTCTAAAGGGTTCCCTTTAGAGAATACGTTACATATTCACCTCACTGAAATAGAGTTTCGTCTGAAAATAGGAGATCAAGACGTATAAGCGATAATGTATAAACGATTTAAAATCAACGGTCCTTAAAGTTTTATAAGGTCGATATAATTAATTTTCCAGTTAATAACTTTACGCATTTACTTGAAACAACTTAAATTAAAAGCTTTCTCATTAATTAGATTGTACTTCACGATACTATAAAGATACCGGATATTTCATAAGGAAGGAAACAAACAAAGTTTGGAGTTTAGTTTTAATACCTAGAGTAAGGATAACAAGCACATAGTATACCTGATGGTAAGTGAAGACAGTGGGCCACAGATATCTAGATCTATCCTCGATTAAGAATCAAAATGCAAGTGCGTTGTCACACCTGAGGGAAAAGATGAAATGCCTCGGTTCTAGTAAAAAGGGTCTCCGGTTCTCTTCAGTCACAATACGAAGCACAGCAGCATTAAGCTTCTATTTTACACTGGTATTGTTACAGCCCTTTTGTTACAGATCTCATCTTATTTCTGAGAGGATTATGAAACAATTAATACGCCACGTTGCTCCAATAGTCGAGTTCACACGGCCTGAAATAATTAGACATGCAGATTTACTCACAATGGTTTCCTTTAAGTTTGATAAACAGTTAGCAGTAGTATCTTCACCACAAAACTGCAGGGTATTTGTAACATTTAGATAAATACATAGAGAAATAAATATTAACATTTATTTATTAATATTAATATGTTTTACTTCGACGGCGCGATCAAGTATTACAGTTTGAGAGCAAGTCCTAATACCCATATTATAGAGTTTAAAAGACCAGTACTGGACATAGCCCTCACCATAGGTTATCAAGAAGACGCTGCAGCCCATTCCCTGTTTCACTTTTCCATTGTCAGCTCGTACAGCACCAACGAAGCGATATATTTATATTCTTACACTGCCACAACACGGTAATAGAAGTAAGCGTGATGTATGAGTAGTACAGAAGTAAAGAAGTTTATACTAAAATAAGAAACTTGTGATCTACATATTCGCTAGAGGCTAAGAAAGTTAAGCAGAGTACTTGCTGGTCAACGGCTAACAACTGACTTAACTAAACACAGCCACTAAACAGAATTGGACGCTACTTACGGTACACACCTGCACTAACTACCTGCAATTACTAATCACCTGCACTCGCACTAATAAAAATGAATACGGGTCTATAAACGTGAACATCTACCTTCGCTTAAGAATTAAGATACTGATGAGTGATCACCCCTGTGGACTAAGATTGAGTGCCTCGTTATCTGTAAAAATGGTCTCCAAATCTCATTACAGCGTATATATGCTTGTAATTTGTGCGAGCGTGGTTCTTCCCCGGTCGAGTCATGTTGCAGTCACAACACATAACATTAATACTCTTCGACGTATAAAACTATTCGCGGTAATAAAAACAAAATGTAAATCAAAACATAAACATGAGCACTCACGTTTGTCACCCAGAGGGGTACGCAGAGACTACAGGCTTCCATTTAGTATGATCCTAACACACCTCTCTCGCCTCTTCCACATCCATATACCTACGCATACATGCACGTCGGTTAAGGGTACTCTTAATTTAGCCCCTTTTCAATACATCGCCAATTTGGTCCACAAACTATAAATCAAAAATATTCTGATAATACCTAAGGGTGCTAAGGTTCAAAGAGTATATTATAATAACTACGTTCCAAAAAGCGTATAATCGCTACGCTAAAGTGCAAAAATATGCAATCGTAATATAGGTATACAATTTTTATATTTATTTTTGCTTCACACTTTAGCTTTTGTATTCATTTTAACATAGTAGTATTTAATATTTATGCGTACTATTTAACATAATACGAATAAATTGTAACAAGGTTCTTTAACTTCTTTACATTCGCACAATATAAACTTCTGTACACGTATAAACTAAGCTTAAATATTTGAATATTTTTAACGTTCTGCCTTAAAATTATATAAAATTGTATTTTTAAGTGGTTAAGAAAGGGGTGTGAAAATGAACGCAAGTCGAGTAAGACTAAAGTTATGGTTTTTTAAAGAGAAGAAAGTAAAACTATATGCGAAATAAGAATAGAAGGGGAGTTGATCGAGCAAGTAGATGAGTTTGTATATTTGGGTTGCGTATTTAGCTGGGATGGGAGATATGATAAGGATATAGAACGACGAGTGAACGCAGGAAATAGAATAAATGAGGCCCTAGACTCTATTGCGAAGAGTAAGAATGCGTCATAAAAGGCACGTATGGCAATTCACAATGCTGTGTTGGTCCCTACTTTAACGTATGGTAGTGAAAGTTGGTTATGGCAGAAGAAGCACGAGAGTAGAATTAACGCAGTATAAATGCGGTCGTTGGGGAGTATGTTAGGGCCGAATCTGAATGACAGGGTGAGAAATTGTGTGATAAGAGAAGAGTGTGAATTGCAAGATGATAAGATGATGTTGTAACCAAGATTAAGAAAGGAATGCTTCGCATAATGATTTCTTAAATTTACGCGAACACTACACATTAAATAAAACTATTATTTACGGATTTTATCGCGTTTAAT
>DWHP01003011.1:0-13810 GCA_018247895.1 Parnassius honrathi
CGCGGCGGACAATTCCTTGCCCTAAAAACCCTCTCAGAAATGAGCGGAGGCCTGTGCCCAGGAGTGGGACGTATATACGCTGTAACTTTACTTTTTTTTTACTTTTACATATACGTATGGGCTCATGGCTTCTCAGGCCACTATTATTATACATATAATTTAAGTACAAAGTCCACCTGTGAGCTGACACACTATACTAACGCAAAATAGCAGCTCAATATTGTGTTTCGTATGGTACCTTTTTACTGGACACGAAGCATTCCATCTTCGTCCTCAGGGGTGACAACGCATTTTGATTCTTAATCGAGAATAGAAGTAGATATCTATGGGCCACAGCATCTACATATCGTCAGGTAGACTGTGTGTTCACATCATCATCATCATGAGAGCCCTTCACAAGTCCACTGCTAAACATAGCCCTCCCCATCCATCAACTTCCTGCATGTCTTACCAGATCGTCACTCCATCTAATGAGGAGTTGCCCTACATTACACCTACCGGTACGAGGCTGCCACCCGAGAACCTTTTTTCCCCATTGGTTGTCGGTTCATCGAGCTATACAGCCGGTCCATTGCCACTTCAGCTTACTAATCCGTTGGGCTATGTCGGTCACTCTGGTTCTACTTCGGATATCCGACATAGCCCACCAAATTAGTAAGCTGGAGTTGCAGTGAGCCAGTCAAGTAGCTCGAAGTACCGACAACCGATGGGGAAAAAAGGTTCTCGGGTGGCAGCCTCGTACCGATAGACGTAATGTAGGGCCACCCCCCATAAGATGAAGTGAGGGTCTGGTAAGACATGCAGGAAGTTGATGTATAGGGAGGCCTATGTTTAGCAGTGGACTTGTGAAGGGCTGTCATGATGATGATGATGATGATGATGACGATGTCGGTCAATCTGGTTCTACTGCCGATATCCTCATTTCTAAGCTTATCATGCAAAAAACCCCAAGCTCTCTACAAAGCTCGCTGAGCGACTTTGAGCTTCGTCATACGACCAACAGTGAAGGACTACGTCTCTAAACCGTAAATCATTACTGGCAAGTGGCAACACGTACTGGTCGTAAAATCTCGTTTTCAAGTTTTGAGGTGTACCCGACGAGAAGATGTGTCGTAATTTCCCGAAGGCTGCCCAGCTGAGTTAAATCCGTCTATTAATCTCGGTCGAAGTTGGACTTACCTAGCCGGACTATTTGTCCCAGATAAACGTACTCGTCAACAACTTCGAGCTTAGTACTCTCAACAAACACTGGCAGATGTGATATGGACGTTACACGTGATGTTTGTTTTGTCCATGTTCATTTTAACACCAATGCAGCGGTGAAGAGTTTCGGGGGTACAACGTCACCCTGTCTTAGACCTCTGCAGTTAGGTAGGTAGATAGGTTTCGTACTCTGGTTCTGTACTCGTATAGCTATCGTAGCCCTACTACAAAAATACATCAGCACTTCGATATACTGACAGTCATCTTGGCGCCGTTGAAGGGTCTGCAGCACCACCGCGTAAGACCTAGAGGCAGACTGTATTCCTCGGTCTTCTGTACAATTTACCGAAGAGTATGTATAAGGTCTATCGTGCTAAAGCCTTTTCGGAAAGCGGCTTGTTCGGGAGGCTGGAAGTCGTCTAGTCTGAGTGCGAGACGACTCGTAATGATTCTTGAAAATAGCACATAGACGCGGCTCAGAAGGGAAATCGCTCTGTAATTCTTTAAGAAACCTTTGTCGCCTTTCTTGAAGAACAGTACTACCGTACTTCTGCTCCACGCCTCTGGAGTAGTGCCACCATGAAGGAAGGAATTAAAGAGCTTCTGAAGGACTTAAGTACCGGTTTGCCCGCCGATTTCAGGAACTCAGCTTGCTTCCGGTGTAAAATCTTAATTACTGACTTGCCGTTTTTAAGGTGTTAGAGAGCCATTCTAATCTTTCTCAGACTGACGTCCGGAATATCAGCGGAATAGTGTCGGAATTGCTCTTGGATTGTTATTCACACTTGCGTGTGGCTCCAATGATAATGTGTACAGCTGCCCATAGAACCTTTTAATCTCACTCATAATCTTTGTGTCCCGAAAACAATGCTGTCACATTCGGTCTTCAGCTTCGACAGTTGGCTCTTTCTGGCAGACAGATCTCCGGCAAAAGCTTTGGCGCCATGGTTTCGCTCGATCGCTTTTTTAATACGAGTTGTATTAAATTTGCGTAAGTCCCGTCGCATGCATTTGGAGATCTGTCAATTGCCTGTATACTGTCAAATCTGGTGAAGACCGCAGCTTCATTTACTGCCTAACAGCTATAAGATTAAGAGTGCGATCAGAGAAGAACCGCCGCAGAAGAGCACAAATTATGTTCATCTGCGACGGGTCTTGTAGAACTTAGCTCCGACCGCATGGACAGTTTCCACGAGCTTGTCATTTATGTCGTCCACTTCATTGCAGTTTTCTAAGCACGGAAAACGATTTTGTAACTCGAGCTGAAACTTTTTGGGACTCTGGATTAGAGCACGGGAGGGTCGGAGCGTTGGCCTGCCTCTCTCTGCCGGAGTACCTCTCACCATTCGGTGTTTCTGCCCGTTTTCACCATCGCGATCACTGAGACATCGCTGAACCGTTGGTGTTTGGTCGTTATAATAAGAATAATAATAAAATGACGTAGGGAAGTGACGACCCCATCGCCCGCTGACGTAACGGTTACGTGACAAAACCGCTACGTGAGCCCAGTCAGTCAGCACCTTGCCAATAGGTGTTAGTGCCGTACCTCGCCATAAATTGAAGGTGCAAAGGCCTGCTTGTGCACATGGCCTTACCATGAAACGGCGCCGGGTCTGGGCGTCTCCCGTTGAATGACGTCCATAAAATGAATGATGGAATTCTATAGAACGCGCAAAGGGCCGCTGCCTGGGGTTCGCCGGGGCGCAAGACCAAGATTTGGCTGTAGTCTATGATAAGTCCGAGGTATCTTATGTTAGTGGAACGAGTAAGTTTTGGGTAGTTGCATATGCTACGTTGTTCACATGTATGTGATTTGAAATAAAATTCCGCTGATGGTTGGGTACTGGCGCGGTGAGTGAAAGTAGTATATTTAGTTTTGTTTACATTTAATATCAATAGACAGCTACTAAGCCATCGCATGACCCGGCCAAGCACATATTCTGTATTGTGTTGAGCTTCATTCCAGTCCTTACCATATACAATTAAAGCCGTATCGTCGGCGTACGAAATGATTTTGCAGTTAGGCAAGGTAAGTGTGCATAACGTATTTACGTAAACTAGAAAGAGGGTTGGGCCTAGTACACTACCTTGTGGTACACCAAACGAGACAGTAGTAGGTAAACTAGTGTAATCACCGATTTTAACTAACTGCGTGCGATTAGATAGATAAGATCGAAATATATCTAAAGCGATCCCTCGTACGCCGATCAATTCCATCTTATGCAGAAGTAGGGGAATAGAGACAGTGTCGAAGGCCTTCGACAAATCAAGAAAAACACCTATAACTTTCAACTTATTATCAAGATGTTTTGCGATAGTCTCAGTTAGAATTAAAGTTGCATCTTCAGTAGACTTACCTTTCACAAAGCCAAATTGATTATCTGAAATTATATTGTTATGTTTCAGAAAATTTGTGAGTCTGAGATTTAAAACTTTTTCAAGTATTTTGGCTATCGCACTTAGTACAGATATGGGCCTGTAATTTTCAACCTGTCTCTGTCACCACTCTTATGTATAGGGTGAACTAAAGCCCTCTTGAAGATATCTGGAAAAACACTGTTTTTTAAACAAAGGTTACAAAAATATGTTATGGGGAGAATCAGATTGTTTTTGGCACGTTTTATGACCAGGGTAGGTATGCTATCGATTCCCGTGGCTGAATCATTTTTTAAGTTTGTGATATAATCACATTATAAGTATAATGTAATGTACCTATGTACTAGAAAGACCTGTATACCTAACTGTTAAGAGGTGTCTGAGTATTCGTTAAAAGTAAAAAAAGTTTTTTATTTTTAACGAATACCTACCTAACGAATAAATACCTAACTATTGAGAGGTGTCTGAGTATTCGTGGAATTATTTTTTTTTAAATTATAAGTCATATAATTTAAAAAAAAATAATAGTACATTGTCAATGTTAAAGTAAAATGACGCAGCAAGAAAAATAATAAAAGAAATATATCTTTTATTTTGACCATTGATTTATGGTTTTATTTTTATATCCTGAGCTGTTGCGCTACGGTCCAATCCGAAGACGAGCATTCGTGCATATCGGTCGTAGCTTGCAGGATGAAAAATTAAATGGATTGTTAATCAACCGCCAGCAAGTAGTTTGCATGTTATTCACATCAATCAATACAATTAAACGATCATGCATGCGTGGCAGTACGTGGAGCATGTCCGCCGCACTATCGTCTAGGGCCCACCTGAGCTTGGCGATTAAGTAATAAATCATTCCTATTTCAGATCGTCTCAATGGACAAAGTATAATATTGCTTACAACAAGGCTCTTGCGTGCAAGACCTAATTCTTAATTGATGTTTGATAACATGTGTTACAATTTAAATAGGTCTCGGTGGTGCAGTAGCATGTGGCTACGGCCCTTCGAGTGGCAGGTTTGAACCCGAGCGGAACAAGCAAATTCTTGTGCAATTTATGTAAAACATCTTTACAGTACAAGATAAATTGCAATTTTATTAAAATGAAAAAATAATACAATTTACTAATAAAGGGAAAAAAGGGCCTCTCCTGTTTTAGGAGGTTTAGCGTTAATCGTTATAATTTTTTTATAGAATAAGGGTGACAAACGAGCACACAGTCCACCTGATGGTAAGTGTGTGCTATGGTCCATAGACATCTACATTTATCCTCGATTAAGAATCAAAACGCGGATGCGTTGTCACCCCTGAAGACTAAGATGGAATGCCTCGTTTCCAGTAAAAAAGCTTCTCCGATTCTCTACACTCACCATTTGAAACACAGCAATATAAAACTGCTATTTTACGCTGTTATTCTGTGATAGGGTGGACTTCCCCGGTCGAGTCAACCCATTCGTGCTATAACCATAATATAGCTGCAGCGTATCTGATAGAAATTCGCAGTACCAGACGTACCTACAGCACCTTTGCCGTTGCCCCCTATCGCCGTTCAGAGTATTTAACACCTGGTGTAAACGAAATTACCACCGGTTATACCGCCATATATTGGCTCCAAAATCTTTCTGGCATTTTCTATAGTTGCACACCCAAAGGACGCTATTGTCGTGTTGCTTTGTCGCGTTACTATCCGTTCGGGCCCACTGAAAACCAGCGCTGTTGTGTCGTCGACGGCATTAGATGAGTGAGGTTCATTTGCCTAACGCGTCAAAGCACACAGCATAAGGAACGTTTTTTTTATTTTATTTGTTTTACTATAATATCTAAGTGTACAAACTTTTAAATTGTTATATCTGTCAATTTGTTGTTGTTAATTGTTATTATTATTTTATTTTGTTATACTATTTTTAACTGATGTGTCTACAAATTTTAAAATTTACGTACCTAATGATGTTTGTGGCGTATTGTAATAAAAGTTTCTTGCTTTCTTTTGTTCTTTCAATATGTGTAATGGATTATCTTAAACCGATACTATACGGTGAATTGATAGTTAAGGCGTAGCAATTAGGGATAGTTTATCATTTATTGATAGTGCACGTAGAATATGTGGTAATTTCAAACTTTTATAAACAGAATTAATTATACTTTTTAACGTTATTCATATCTTTTCCCGATTAACTCCCATTAAAATGTTCGAGAAGAAACCAGGTCTTAAAATTGAAAAAATACATTCTTGAGATATCTGCTTTTATATTCTAAGACAGAATATTTCTACTGTCAAGAAAAAAGACTAGCCATGAAAACTGGAACAACTATTTTCCCAATAAAAAAGCATCTAGAGGCCGGTTTCAAGCTTTGCGAAACGTCCAGCCGGCTAAGCCTCGCGCACAATGGGCGAACGTTCGCAGTATCTCAGTACCGACACGTTCATACGTTCGAGTACAGTCGCCTGCACAAGCCGCAAACGTGCGGAGGAATTCGTGGGAGGGTGGACCCCTTCCCCCCGTCCGTGCGACGTCCTGTCACTGACAAATGGCCCGAAGGAGAGCTCGACCCCGGCACCCTCTCCAGCCTCGGCGTGTAGTTGCTGTTTTCTAAGATAATGCTAGCATAGCGGCTATTGTTCTCTGTACGTTTCATATATTATATTATGTTTTAATTCGTAAAACTCAAAAACGTCTTATTAATTGTTGCGGAAAATAAACGTAAGAATTTGGTTTTTCACATTATTGAATCTTACATACATAAATATATAAACTATCGCGATATCACCCATAAGATAGGGATAGGCAGAGACTGCAGACTTCCATTTGACACGTTCCTGACACATCTGGACGTGTATCTCTAGCTTCTTTCCATGTATTTATATTCATCCATACATTTACATACATATATTTTTTACGTGATAGAGCCATACTGCAGCTATATAAATGGTATAATTGTAGGGGAACAGCTCGACCGAGAAAGGAACACGTTCTTAATGAATACCAGCGTAAAAAAGCAGCTTAACGCTGCTATGTTAGATATAGTGATAATAGAGAACCGGAGACCTTTTTTTACTGGAAACGAGGCATTCCATCTTAGTTTTCACAGGTGACAACGTATCTGCATTTTGTTATGTAATCGTGGATAGATGTAGATGTCTACAGGCCACAGTAACCACTCAATATCCAGTGTACTGTGTGCTTGTTTGTCACCCCTATACTATAAAAAATATCTACCAATATTTTTTAACTATAATAGGCTATTGCTTGACTACAATATATATAATAAGTTAATTAACCGGCCCATTTTCAATATGTCGCCAATTTGGTCGTTAAACCTTCATCTAGCGGCCCGCGCCGACTCCGTCACTCACTTCTGTAGCATATAGTATTTGCTTTGTCACCACTTGATTTATTAACTCGTTCTTTGTTTCATGCTGGCTAACTTCAGATAATTACCATCCACTACAGGACATAGGCCTATCCCAAACAAAATAGCAAGTTTTTAAAATATATAAGGGTGATAAATGAGGATTTTGCTTCGAACTGTTTTGTGATAGTTATCTAGATCTACAATTAGGAATCAAAATCAAGATTCGCTATCACTATTGAGAACTGAGATGGAATACCTTATACACAGTAAAATGTCTTTCCTTGTTACGACTTAGGTATTATAGAAAGCACAGTATTATGCTATTATTTTATGCGGGTGTTCTGTGAGAGTAATGCGCTTCCTCCACTGAGCTGCTGCAGTCATAGTACATCTGCAGCGTGGTTTAAGCAACCGTAGTATCTAATGACTCCTGTATATTGGTGCCCATAATCGTTCTAGATATTTTAGACTTAACAGCCTGTGGGATGAAATGAGAAAAAACCGCAATTTTCGTGGTTATTTTCGTCAGCCGATCCCATCATCATCTCACCATCGAATTGCACATTCATATATATATATATATACCAGTTACTACAATATATTTTTTATTATTATAAAGACTGTGTTTTGCTCTATAATTCTAAAGCGCTATACTTAGTTGTGAAATATTTGTTTTATCTTCAATGTATTTTAGTAACTGCAGTGTGCGAGGAGCCGTATCCAGGAGGGTGCTATAATTTCATAGGACGGGCGTCGGGCGTCGCTTATCTCGGGCGCTGGTTGCAGGCGCCGCGAGCGTCGCCTCAGCCTCCCTCCCTCCGGTCCCGCACCCCACCCCGCTGCTCCCGATCTTCGCTTTTGTGCCCGAATATACTTCGGATATTGAAAATTTTCGATATTCACATACACGAGATTTGGTATTCTCAATTGTTTGTCTAGAAGAAGATCACTATCTCTATTCATATTGATTATCAACGATTGTTGAAGTTAGAATCAAGATTAATTTTAGAAAAATCTTTTGTGAAAAGTATTTGTGTAAATACTAAATACTACGAGCGTAATAACCATAGTAATTTTAATCATACTAAAAAGATATTTAACCTCTCATATGAATAGCCGTTTTAGCTCCACTGTTGGATAAGCACTTCCGAATCCATCAATACGATACGAATCCACACATAAGCTGACATGCTGCAAGAACCTAAGGGCTAAATGTTTGCCATAAATTTGACAGCACGCGGGTGTCTTGGGTTCGATTCCATTACACCCATGAATTGTTAATTGAAATTTCAAGTGATAAGAGGATAGTGTTCAAGTGACAGTGAAGGAAAACATCGTCAGGAAACCAGCATGTTGGAATTTAATATTTTTTACTAACTACTAATTAAGTGCGTGTTATTTTAATTTCGATAGTGATTGATTTATTTAGTTCAACATTTTGTTTTTATTTTTTTTAGTACATAATGTTTATTTCAAATTAGTAGCATTTATTGATAGATCAATTTCATAATATTATCTTAATGAAAAAGAGTAAAAATTGTAAAATATCAGTGCCATAGGCTTTTATTCCGTTCATCTATTACACCCAAGTAGAAAGGGTCATCCAGTGTTTTTGCTTAAAGTTTAAAGTGCAAATGCGTTGTCACCGCTGAAATATAAAATGGGACACCTCTCACTCATTAAAAAGAATGTCTGAATCTCGTCACTCCATACGAAACACATCAATCCATATCATGCTGTTTTCTCTCGATAGTAATCCGTGATCGTGACCCAACCCCGATCGAGCCAACCCATTCATACCTCATACATGATACGTGGCAGCGTTTCTACACCACCTACGATGTATTATCATCATCACATCATTGGCCTGCAGTAGTCCATTATCCAATAGGACATATTTTATACGTGGTAGAGCCATTCTGCAGCTGTAGTATGCTTGTAGTAGCACCGGGGGAAGGACCACGCTCTTACAGAATATCAGCGTAAAATAGCAGCTCTATGCCGCTTCGTTTCGTATGGTGAATGTTGACAACCGGAGACCCTTTTTACAGGAAACGAGGCATTCCATCTTAGTCCTCAGGGGTGGTAACGCATCTGCATTTTAATTCCTAATCGAGGATAAATTTAGATGTCTATGGGCCACTGCATCCACTTGACATCAGGTGGACTATGTGCTCGTTTGTCCCCTTTATTCTATTAAAAATTGTGAACATAAGTCTCTTCTAAGTTATAGACTCCAATAAATGGACACTAGTTTATTTGATGAACATACAACAGGGAATGGCTCATAGGAGGAATATTCACTATACAGATTTTGCGGTTGGTAGGTAGCAACCGCGTTTTTTATTATTGAGTTGTTTTCGGGAAAACGTTTCTGGCCATCTCCTGCTTCTTTTCCCTCTGTCACATGTTACGACATTCACGGGAAAATATTTTGTTTTCTCTCACCACCACTACAAGACCTGATTTAGGTATAAGATTGCGTAATCTCACTAGTACTTAACCAGATACGGACATATTTTGTGTTTTTTTTAAACTAATTTCTTTTGTGGACGACAGTACCTACACCCGCGCTGCGTGTGACACTGAGTAATGTGACATTTTACGTGCACAAAATGTGATATCAACGGCTAAATTTCTTTTTCTTACGTTACGAGTTAAATAATATTTTCACATTTAGAGCTATTTGATATTTTTGTTATTAAAACATGAACGACATGTATAAACATTTAAATTTTTAACCGCATTTTGATTTTTATTACGTATTAGATGTACGATATAGGTGTATCACTATAATAATTGAGTAAAAAATGAAAAATGGCCACTTTCCTAGCATGCTTGAACTCATAAAATCTAATACAATGTAGTTTGATGTCTATTTAAATATAAAAAGTACGGCATTCATGGCATATAGGTATTTTTAAAAGTATGGAGAATCTAGTACAGAATCAATATGTTTTTAAGGTTAGGTATGTGGCATATCGTTAATCTGTTGCATTTTAAAATGAAAAGTTATTTTGTTCAATAATTAAAATAAATTTATACAGTTTGTCTAAAATTTAATTTCGATTCAGAAACAAAATTGTTTTAGACTTTAGGAAAAGTATTAATAAAACGAAATATATCACCAAGTAGGTAGGTACTTACTTCTCTAGTAAAACGTAGTTATTTACTCTATATTTACGAATGTAAATAATGACGGATGCGTTTAATAATAAGATTTTTAATACTGCGTTCTGGTGAAATAATATTTTTTGTATCCATTAATTTAAAAAAAAAAACAGTGATCTACATTTTGGTGACAATCTTATGTCGGTAACAATTTATGTTTTTTCCTAGTCTAAAATAGCCACTGTGCTTTAATGCTCCAAAAACATGGCTCAGGGTCTAAGTGCATGTCGTAAGTTTCATACTACGCGAGCAACGCACATTTGATATCATGCCCAATATCATTAATAACCTAAGTAGTGATTAAAGCAAACATTCTAAGTAAACCTGCAAGTCTGAGAAATTAATAAAAATTAATTGCAAAAACATAACAAATGCTATTACGCATTGGGAAGCGCCACGCATTAAAACCTTCTCTTTTTAATTTTTTTTATTCATTAGCACCAAAACAACTTGTAGTAAAGCTTAATAATTTTGTTAAAAGAGGGCGCCGACATTAGACATCTGTGCGTCCTTCATAAAACCTACGTCACCAGCCTCGACAAGAATTCGGTAAGGCAAACATTTTGTATTGGACGCTGGTCATAAATCTCGCACTAAATGCGTAACAGTAAAGACCCTAGGACCAGGAAAGGCACGACGCCGTCGCCTCAGTAAGCTGACCACCCTCGTGATACGATGCCGAAGCGACGCTCAACAATGTCTGCATTATTCTACATGTCACAGATTATAAAACAGAGACGAATGTATTTGTATTTAAAATAACTTATTGGCCCTCCTTCAAGAGGATGATACATTCTTGTGTTTTATTTATTAATTTAGAATAAGATAAGATAATATCAAATTTTAATAATCGTAAAT
This sequence comes from Parnassius honrathi, assembly GCA_018247895.1. Lineage (NCBI taxonomy): Eukaryota > Metazoa > Arthropoda > Insecta > Lepidoptera > Papilionidae > Parnassius > Parnassius honrathi. The sequence goes on from DWHP01003011.1 coordinate 10,965, forward strand.
ATTAATCATATTAAAAATCAAATTGATAATAATAATTGATAAAAAATGTTGATACCCCTGAGGACTAAGGTGAAATGCCTCGTTTCTCTCTCTTCTCAGGGTCTCTGGTATTTTACACTCACCATACGAAATATTTATACCATATTAAGCCATGCTGCAGTTACAGTAGTAGAACCTTAGTTGTAGAACAAATGGGTCGGCTCGAGCGGAGTAGGACTGCTGGTATTCTGTGACAGCGTGGTCCTACCCCGGTCGAGCCGACCCATTCGAATTACAACCGTAATGCAGCTGCAGGGTGGCTCTACCACGTATATCATGCTCCTAAATAAAACACCATATGTTTTTTTTACACACGAAGTTGGCGGTGTCTCACCCCGTGCCTCGGAAAGCAAGTAAAGCCGTTGGTCTTGCGCCTGATTTCTCTCCGGTTGTGTCGGTCTACCGTCCAAAGTCCAGAGAGTGCACCTGTGCTTGCTGTGCTTGGGCACTACAATCCTGTCCTGCGACGATGGCTAGTTTCCATTGAGGCAGGCCGCCGTGACCGAAATTCGGTCTGGAGTACTTTATTATTACTTTTCAAAAGCAGGAAGTTTAAAAGTTATAGATTTCGGTCCAATTTTAAGAATGGAAGCCGTTTCGACTATTACCGGCTCAACGTCCGGAAGCGTGTGTGTGCGTGTGATCGATCTAGATGGGCGATATGGCGTTAGAAAGTGTTAATTGAGACTTCAAGCTTATTACATTTTCAAGTCAATCGGTCGTGCCGTTTCAAATATTTAAAAAAAAAACATTTAGAATATTTTCCAAATAACTTTCAAAATATTTGATTATTCAACTCCAGATATTTTAAACACTTTTTTTTGTACTTAAAAATGCGTCAAATGCTGTGATTGTATGAAAGTGAAAATCGAAAAACGCATTAAAAAATTATAGCCCTTTGAACATCTCATATAATCGTTTCAAGCTCAAAAGTTAAATAGATTTTGGAGCGTTGCGCTCGAAAATAAGCGGGAAGTTCCAGGATGGCCTGCAGGGTCAACCGTTTTTGAGATTTTTAAATTAAGAAGACAACTCCACAACCAATACAGGCGGACTGTTAGGCATTTCGTCTAGTCCTCAGAGATAACTCGCATCTGTTGACTTCTTTGTCGAAAGTCGCTGGTAGGTAGGTGTCCAGAGGCTTCAGGTAACCACTTACCATCACATAGACAGCTGACTTGTTATCGCTGTTATTGATCGTTAGCTATTTTGTCGTGTCAGTTGCAAGTTTCGGCAGAGGCCATTGTTCAACAGTGTGGTGGGCTATAACCATGACGATAGTAAATATTATATTTTTATTTAATTCTGTTTCACCGTCTACAAACTACCTAATTAAATGGAATGTTAATTATTAATAAAAAATAATGAACAATTTAGTTTAAAATGTCTTTCGGTGGTCTAACCAGGTGGTATATATACCTAACAAATATTTCAAATATACGAAATTTACTTTAATTGTGACGTAAGCGCTTTTGCCGATATTAAAATTTACATGACGTAGTGGTCCGAGTATACTATTACTATATAACAGTATATAAGTTACTACGTCGTTTGCTCGCGAGTCCTGGATTCGAATTGTAAAGTCAATTTTTGTTCAATAACAAAAATGATGGATTTTTTGGTTTGAATAAGTTTGATGTTCTTTGTGCCTAAAATTCTTTATTCAAGCCTACTGTCGACCTTGTTGTAAAGGCAATGGAAAGGCATAGATGGCAAAGAAAATACAAGAAAAGAAAACACTGTGCTAATTCATACAATTGTGACATTATAATATTTACTGATATTAACACCGCGTAACTAATGTTTATTTAAGAGTTCTCATCATGGTCAAAGTCAAACCGTGGTAACCTGTTGTAATATGATTTTTGTTCTACCATACGAATCTAAGAAATAGTACGGCATAAAAAATATGAACTCATTATTCATTGTAATTCAATAAACAAATAGAAATTATAGAACCAACGTGAAGATTTAACAAAAATTACAGACGAGTACTTAAATACCACAGTTATTTGAAATATACAAAGAAGAGCGCTGACTTCATCCATTATTTACTCTGTGCTGATGCAGAAGAAGTTGGCTAATTTAAAATTATCTTTCGAATTGTTTTCCAATTAGACACAACTGTGGTGAAATACAACAAAACCGAACGGACATAATATTGAAATTTTCTACCCTAGCTCTCTCTGCAGAATATTTTCATTGCTCGCACACACGCGCGCACCTTTACGTGCATGTGTCGTGTCTTCGAGTGGGGGAGGGGGATCTCTGCTGACCCGTGGCGCCGCCTTCAGATTGTTACGGCCAAAGAAACACTCCGATCAGACAGAAAAATCTGTCGAGAGGATTCGTAAGATATTAATTTTGAAAATTTCGGCTTCACGGTATAATATCATAAGCCTAGGTCCTTATTTATTTTACGTGATTAGCTAGACTTAATACTTAAACAATGAATATATTTTTTACATATAATGTCTTCAAAAACTTTCTAATAACAGCTAGATAATATTTTGCACTTTTATTCGACATGATAATGTGCTTGAAAATCAATACCAACTACATTTGTTTTAAATTTGATTATAACTTTAATTTCATTGTTAATTTAATTCTAATGAAGTCGTTAACAAAAAGCGATTTAAATCTTGGTATCATAAATATTTAAAATAATAGTGCTTAAAAAAAATAGATTTTACGTGGTAGAGCCATGCTGCAGTTATATTAAAAATATAGTTGTAGCACGAGTGGGTCGGCTCGACCGGGGAGGGACCACGCTCTCACAGAATACCAGCGTGAAATAGTAGCTTAAT
>DWHP01003012.1:0-13806 GCA_018247895.1 Parnassius honrathi
CTTTGTGGCGTACCTTGGGGGAGGCCTATGTTCAGCAGTGGACTTGTGAAGGGCTGTAATGATGATAATGATGAGGTGACGCGCGTATCGTATAGGATAATTTCTTTGAAAGTTATATCATTCAATTTCTATGAATTTATCATCATTCCTAATCTTCTTTCTTATTTATTCTGTGGCAGTAACGCGGGTACCAGCTTGTTTATAACAAACAAAGTATTTACACTTCGTTGCGTCGTCATATTTAATTGATTAATTTAAAAATTGAGAAAGATTGTACCAAAATATCGTGACACGACTGCGTTGGTGTCACGAAATTTCATTACCCAGTTATTAGGTTTTTTTTTTGTCATGGGAACGACTTTTAGTGTGCTGTAAATATTTTAGGCGGCGATAAGAGCCCTTCACAGATAAAGCAAATTGATCGGGGCATAGAGACTAGAGTTTGGAAAGGTTTATACGTTACGTGGGTGGGTTTAATTGAAACGACCAGATTGCGCCAACGACCCTGTATTAATATTTAAAGTTTCTGTTTGGAAGAACGACACGTGAAACCCGATAAGAAACGATAAATCACGTCGCCCCACTACAAATTCTTTAGAATCTTCATTAACATGCGAATATTAATATACATAGTGTATGTATATCATTATACTCATAATCCCCTCAGATACATATAAGAGCAAACAATGTCAAGTATGTAATATTGTATTAAACATATTAAACAAGCGTAAAGCTGCTACATCAATATTATCACGTTCAAATAACTGAGATGAAATGTAATTTCATTCGATGTGCCTCCGTATCAGTCTCATTGAAACGTAGCCGAAAGCAATTCCTCTAAACACTCGTATAACATTTAGAGGATGACTTGTCGCGGCCGTTATATTAATATCACATTATCAACTCCCCTTTCCGTGCGTGAATAGGATTGTATGTGCCGACGGTTTCTTTTTATTAGGACTTAATAAAGTGTTTATCAGGCTCGAGACATTTGGCGCGCGCGTGCGTCGAGATTACCGACTTACTACCGACCTTCCGGGACTTAGTCAAACTCGATCCATATTGTTCGGTAATAGAAAGCTATATTATATACGCTTTAACCCTAAATAGTACGATATCGAGCATCTTATGTTTTATTCAGAAGAGATTAGCGGTGCGCGCGCCTGATGCCGCGGTCTGGGATTTTTCTTAACGTTAATATCTGCTATTGTAATTTCAAAATATAAATAAAACGAAATTATAATTTGAGGCTAATTTGTCTTTGTTTACTTTCGTGATTACATCCAGAAAGCTTCGTTTTGATTAATTAATCGAAAGGCTTAATTGTAAAGCGTTTCAAATTATTCATTTCAAGTTTGAATAATCATACCAAAATACTTATTTCATGAAATACGATTTACCTGACAGTTGGGGCTCCGCTAATAATCAAATATAGAACGCTTATTTCTTTCTGTCTATCTGTCTATAGGTAATAGTGTTATACACTATTACTTTTTACTTTATTCAGGATCATTACTGAAAATCAACGTAGTGGATCTTTTACGGTTACCTTATGATTCACCAAGTCGTCATTAAATTCATGTATATATAATTACGAAATTAGTATATTTTATTATGTACATCAATTTCTTGAGGAAAATTAACATACATATTTAAGGAATTATGTTACTTATGAGCATGAATTTTTACGTACCATTCGTAATATATGTATTTTTGACTTCCTGCTGTTAAAATCAATGATTTTCAAAAAATCTGGAAGTTATTGTTTTCACTCCGGTTTATGAAAATCGAGTTCTTATCTAATTTTTACGTTTCCAGGTCCTAGAAAGGGATTTTCTGTGAATATAGACCGAATCGTTACGGTAGATTCTGAGAAAACCGTCAAATATTTTTTTGTAAATGGTTTTTTTTTGTAATTGCCGCAAACCGCATGATCCTGAACGTCGTAACAGATGTAATTTGAAGCGCTTTGCATTTGAAATTAGCGGGAAGTTGCAGGAATGGCTTGTAGGGTCAATCGTATTTTTTAATGTTTATATTTTAAACTCAGATATCAGGTATAAACTCTTACGCAGTAACAGACCTAGGCAGAGACTACGAACTACTATTTGGCGCAATGCTTACAAAATTCTCTCGCTTTATTTGCAACCATAATATAATAAATAATATGTACGCATAAATACCCATCTGTTAAGGGAACTCTTAACTTGGGCATATATCGCACATTTTCATAATTGCATAAACCACTCTTTTCGATTCTTCTCACGAGTAAACTTTAATTTCGAAATTTCAGACTTTAAATTAGTTATATTAAATATAAATATCAAGCATCATATAGCACTAGAAAGTTAAAGTATTGAGTTGTGCTTAGAATATATTGTATAAAACTTGCTATCAACATTTCACGATCATACAAAATTAACAATAATGTAGTTAGCGATAACACAGGTTTCTAATTCCCTGCCCCTTACAGAGCGTATCCGAGCTCAAATTAAAAATAATGACTGTTGGTTAACATTTTTCTGGAAGTAGTCATTACAAAAAAAAACGAGTATGAGCGGTCGGCACGAATCGATGGCCGTTTGACGGGCAGCTGCGGAATAAAGTTATGAGTATTTTTATTTTAAGACTCAGCAACTCCGATAGTACACCTGCGCAGGCCCGCCGCGATTGACACCTTTCCCATTATAAACCAACCTTTGTGGACGAAATGCAGAAAAAATACAACAATGGAATGCACGCAGCCCTATGAGAACATATTATTAGCTCTTTTATAACTAGAGCCCTTCATTTTAACATCTTCATACAATTCCAGCCATTAGCCGAGGCGTGTGGGCAGTGGGCTCGATGCTAAATAAAACTATTGTTAGACATAACAAAACGTCTAAGTGAACATCTTCATAAAATGACATCTCAGTCCGGATTCCATTGTTGGCTGCTTCGCATACTTTGCCGGAACAATATTTCTGAACGAAATTTATTGCCAGTTCCACATAATGTTTACCGAAAAGTAAGCGAATAGTAGGCAAGTGAATTACTTATTGTAATAATATAAAAGAGGCCAGATTGAAAGCGTCCGATGAAAGCCGACGTTGCTGGAAGGAAAACTATTTGATGGTAATGATTTATGGCAACAGAGCAACGTAATTTTAGCGCGTTCGATTTTTTTTTTCAATAAATGATTTTCGAACCTTACAAAAAAAAAGAAAACGATGAAAATACAAAATTTCAAATCTGGCTTTATAACTGATGTTTGCCGCGAACAAAGCTCCTAACCACAGAAGTACCGAACGAACCGCAAACACGTTTATATGCAGTCATCTTGCTATATTTTATTCTATATTTAGTCAAAGCAAAACTGGATTAGTGATCGTGCAAGGTGCAACTTGTCAGTTGCTGTACCACGCGTTTGCGACACTTTACTTTGTTTGTTGTAATTGGAACTATAAAAGAGCTGCATACAATGTATGAGTGACTTCGCAGTAAAATAATTCTGGCGTATTCTTAAAAGTCTTATAATTATTGTGATACTCGATTGAAGTGTATAATACGATCGTTACCTTGAAGGACGTAATTAAATGTAGCCAACAAATCTTCTTCTGTTAACGACACTGTGTTAATGATAGCGGGCTCGGTAGCTATATTGGGGGGCGAAACTGAACCTTCCAGTTATGAGGTTTGCTTGGGGAACCTACTTCGTTAACCGCCGCTCCTGTAATGACTCGCTTAATTCGAGATAATTACGCTCCCAACAAACGCAAACGTAGCCCAGTGAAATTTATCGGGTGCCCGTCAAGCGAACGCGTTCTTACGCGTTCGAAATGTTTGTATCACATTATGTTTCAAAGGCGACAAAGTGTAGGCGATTACGTTCAATAAGTTAGTGTAAATCAATTCCAAACAATAAATTTACGATCACATAACTATTTTATTCAAATTTAAATGTATGTACCCTAATTTGTATGCGCCGTATGTGCGGTCCCTTCCCATCACGAAGTCACAATATCCGTTCGAATTAATAAACAACAACATTATTATACAAAAGCATGCTCGTAGTGTGCATCGGTTATTTCAATGGTAATCGCTTCTTTTTAATCAAGAATGATTCAAGTAGTTAATATTCGCGATTTGAGGCGATGTGGTCTTACTTCATAAAATATTCGAAAAGCCATTTTAATATTCAACGAACAAAGGCAAATTTTTATTCGTAGCTGTCTTCCTTAGATACTTGTTGTTTTTTTTTCGGAGTGTCGCTTAGACATTCCGTCAGCCAGTTTGAAATAATTCAAATTAAATATACCTACCGCGCTCGGGCGCCCTGTGAATGCTAAGAGGCGCCGCTGCACACTCCCTCACTGGAATTGGAAATGAGTGCGGTTGATGTTTTGTTTTAATAAACCCACATATTTGCCTTCAAAGTAAAAGCTTTTTATTTGATTTGTGCTCGGGCAAACGAGTACTCTTAACAACCATTAGGGCTGAGACTTTGATACTAAATCTCGACGGAATTTTGTTAATTTCGCCCTTACCTTACTTCACATGTGTACCCTTAAAATTCTGCTATGAAAATTGTTACACTAATTAAAAGATAACTTATGTTTTACAAAGTTTAATATAATTAACATGTGTATAAGTCGAATTTTAATTTTAATATAAAACCATCAGCGTTTGCAACTTCATTTAATATAACATCATTAAGCTTAAGTGACATATTTATATAAAAACAAGTCACGATCGAATAAGTCATGAAGGAGAGTTCAAATTAATGTGTTATGTCTGTACTTATTATGGTTCTCATTAGAAATATTACGTCTAGACTACTAAGAACCTCACAAGAGCAAAACGAATATATTGCGAGCATCCAAAACGTAAAGTTAGTGCACTGGATAACTCAAATGCAACGACCGGCCTATTGTCGGCATAATACGTCACAATAAATTATCTGTAAGATGCAACCAAATCACATTTATTCAACTGTAATTAGTATCATTATTTTGTTATTTCAGGCTGGTATTCTGTGCGAGCGTGGTTCTTAGCCTTTTGAGGCAATCCATTATTGTTACAGCCGTAATATGCATATAGTGTGGCTGTAACACCTAAAATGCATAAGTAGTTACAAATATTTAAGTATTATTGTTAAGGATAGAAAAAAGGTAATAGAGCTCTGCGTTTAATAATTCACTATTCATGTTATCATTTTACCCTACTATGAAAACTCGAAGGTATTTATTATACATTTTATAGTTTTATGCGTTAGACATCATATTCATGTCTTCGAAAGATTTTATTCTTCAGTCATGCAAATGCATTTTCGGAGGTAAAAAAAAAAGTTTTCTTTTACCTCCGAAAATGTGGCAAATTAGAACTCAAAATTGCAAATAACGACTTCATTGGTGCCAGCGAGTGATCAAACCCGAGTTGCTTGCGTGATTTAACAGCGAACACTCAGTCCCAGAGCTACCACCACTGTAAAATATATGATTTTTCAAAAAAAAATCTTTAAATATGCAGTCCGACGTCGCCATCCAAAATAAAAATATATAATGGATTGGTTACAACTTTTTTGGTTTTATCAATGATTGTAAAATATTACCCCATTTGCGTTATTTTTTTTTGTGTTGTATTTATTTCAAATACTATGAAATTTCATGGTCTTACTCAAATTTACTTATATATATACTATACAGTAGATCGAGCTACTCGAAATAGCTAATAAAATACGATCAAAAGAGCTACTGGACGTGCGTTTCTCCCGTTGAGAGGGTTTCCCTTAATCGTCACGCTAGTCAAGGGAATTGACAAACGTCTCGTACTTTTGACACTACTCTCGTCACTGATATTTAAGTCTGGCGCAATCGAGATGGTAATAGGTACACATTAATGTAAATTTTCTATCAGAAGCTATGGTATCTTTCGTGAATTCCTCATATTCGGAACTTACGACAAGCTTCGGATGAATGATGTACGTTGCCGCCACACGGCACTGTCAATATACTTATCATTTTATTTTATATCAGCTTTCTTCTCTGCCACATTCCTAAGATGATGGCTTTATTACCAGTAATAAGCTTCCGATCGTTACTAACCATTTTAATTCAATAAGCGCGAGTAAGGAGCTATCCGTTCTTAATTGTATCAACTGCACGTTATTTTGTCAGAGCAGTAGCTTTCGAGAACTGATTTTATTACTTCGATCAACGTTCTACACACGTTAACATCTAATACAAACAGCTTTCACAGCTCACATTGCCTAACACATCATTAGCTAATTTATGTTGCATTTGAAACCTAATTACGAACATGGCGCACCGTCTTCGTTAAGATGCGAGTAGTTGAAAATTCACAGCTTTAAGCGTCTTAGCAAATTCTAATGGTGTTGTGCATCTTAATTTAATTCAGCTAATAGAACATGATATGTTGTTTTATTAACGGCAGTGACAGCACTTACAATTTTTAATTTTTTTACTAAAGCTTAATAGCTTTTACACTACAACAAAAATAAATTGGGCTTTAAGCCCCTTTCTTGATGAATATCAAAGGATTACAACCGTGATTGATTCATTAATATATGAAAATTTAATTTCAATTTTAATAAGGAATACGCTTATAATCGTCCTCTTTAACCTTTCAATAATTAAATCACGCGTTATTTTGTGGAACGTTTGAAATACGGTAAAATATTGTAAATGTTAATAAATGTGTAATATGTGTCATATTATTAAATCAACTTAATGTATGCGTCAGTCTAAATTTCAAACAGTTTCACATAAATCGCATGTCTCATATATCTTTTTCAATGTATCGAGATAAATATAATGGTATTCTTATTTCCAGATAGCATTTGTGGTGTAGTTTCGTTGTTCTTACCATTTCCCGCATCGCATCTCGCGGCCAGTCCGACAACGACGCAGGTGTACGGTGCACCTGCCGGCCCAACTTACCATAAAATGTGATTTGAACCTACCCTGAGTGGAACAATGTGCCATCTCTTTCACACGCCAACAAAAGACAGAGACGTATGCAGAATCACGACCGACATTAACTCAATACACGGAGAGCGCTCGAATGGAGTATCACTTTTTATCGACGCAAAAACTATCGGAATTTGAAGTCTGGGTTAGCTGCTGGTCAGTAATCACCCGTTCGAGACTTATATTTAAAACAATACCCCGGGTTTGTATTTCATGGAGCAGGTGTAATTTTTAAAAGTCTTTTTTATCAGAAGTTTTGATTTTTCACGAGAATTCAATATCTGTTTTATAATCGCGCTCGTAGAGTTTTGCTTGTCTTACGTCTAGGATCTACCTTTTGAGTTCAATGACTTTACTTTGGATTATTTTAATTATGCAGTTTTTTTAAATGCTATACTAACAAGAATGTAATGTCATAACATTTTTACAAATATATCTAGATTTTAAGTAATAACCACGTGTTTAATTTAAGTCTCTTCGCAGAGAGGCAAAACTGTGTAAAATGCTACATGCAGCAGTGGTTCGTCTGCAGGGGTTATTCAACCCCGCAAGGATCAGGTGTGTAGGCCAACCTCTTTACCTGGAAGTCTTCTCAGTGGGGTTACTCACCCGGGTACTTATGAACTGCATGTGAATGTACTGAATACAGATTGTAATATGTATATGCCCTTGGCATCTGGTACGAAGCTACATGCGTAGATACTTTAGCAGCCTCTTATCTTAGGGGTACCGTGTTAAGAGCCGGAGTGACGTTAGAGATGGCTGAACAGATTTGTGCCATTATTATATTAGTGCTATTTTGAGAGTATCGGTCCGTGGTAGCCACGTGAGTTAAATTTTTAAACGGCTATCCGCGACCTGTCGTCATCGTCTGCCCTTTTCTCACTCGAAGGCTTATTATGGACATTTAGCGAGGAAACATAACCATCGTTTTTTGCACTATATCACGGGTGTAAGACTGTTCAATAATTTTAGTTTTAAATTTTTTTATATAAATATTTTATATTATTTTATTAAACAACAGTAAAACCATTTTGTACATATATCGATTATGTGTAAGTAGTTCAGTAAAATATTAAATCTCACGATAGAAATAAATTGTAATCATCTTTTTTATTAAAATCACTCCGCATGATTTAAACAGGAACTTCAATCTAAATCCTTAATGGAAGAATTCGAAACGGTGAAGGAAAAGTTTTTAGAAGTCACGCCACGGCTCGTTGAACAATACGTCTTAATTAAAACCTTCTCTGTCTGGCACATACCGGCATAAATTCCATATAATTATTAAATTGCAAGTCTTGCCGTAAGACTTTTGATTACGAATGTATCCACACCTGAAATAACTCCTTATATTAACACAGAATCAAATTACGTCGTAAAGATATCGAGAGTAAATAAAGAAAGAATACAGACTTACCATTCCCGCATACCGTGAAAGGGGATTAGATTAAAATAAATGTTACCAAAGAGGCGTCCGTAGATTTCAGCTGGCAAAGCGTGTTAAAAGAGTGGTTCGTACGACAAAAAAAAGGAAAAGAAAATAAGTCTCTTGTGTCACGAACAAGCGTGGTCGTCGCCATGATAGTTGCAATTATAAGCTTTATTAAAACAATATTTACGATGAAGTCAAAGAACAAAAAGCTTTTAGGATTTTTATTACGTGTTATACGATTTGTTTTATCATTTTTAAAGAGTTTATCAACCCCTTTCTTCACAATATAATTATTGCATATTAACAAACCACCTCTAATCTACCTATCTACTAATAAGGTGTTATAAAACGGCGATTTAAGATAATCATTAATGGTATTTACCATTATATATTTTATTAACTTTTCAATCAGCTTAAAAGTCTCTAAGATATTAGGATAAAATATATCCTACCTCAGTCCAGGCATTTCTTCCTAAACCGACAGACAAAAATTTTAAAAACGGTTACTCATGTTATAATGGCAGCTTAATAGAACGCAGTTATTTCGTTTAACCTTAGAATATTTATAAGCAATTTATGCTTATTTATCCTCTAAGAATATTAGCATATTACAGGCAGTCATTTCAATTTGATTTACATGTATATGATGTATACAATAACATATATATATATATACTAACCTTACTACAACATAACAATTTCGGCAAGTGTAGAGAAGTTGAGACCCTTTTTTACTTAATTAAGAACAATTGCGGATGTCTACGGGCCACAGCATCCATATGTGGACTGTATGCTATAAAATGCTATAAACATATTGGCATGCTATGACATGATAAAGCCATAGAAAATAGTACCGGATGAAAATGAAGATTAGTATATTTGTAGTTGTGTCAGAATATATGTACTGAAATAGTTAACGCGACAGTCAGGATATTGGGCAACAAGTGACCGTCAAAATCTTCAATTGTTATCCTTTATCCAATTCAGTTAATATAGTTTCAATGTTTCTTACGTTAGTCTGCCGTGTCAAGAATATAAATATTAGCATAGCTCCTCAAGGCAACAACGCATCCGTATTTGATTCTTAATCGAGGATAGGTGCTTAATTATATTGTCTACGGCATACACTGTACGCATCTACTACACTGCACACTGCACACAGGTGGACTATACACTTCTCAAAAATAGGTAATTTGCTAAGATACGTGGTTATGCTAAAACAAAATAGTTTATATACCTACTTACTTCGAAGAGCATCTTCCTGATTCCCACAAACGCGTGTACTATTATCGCTACCACTACTACACCCAAAACCAATGCGATGACTAACCGCAGATTCTGTATATATGATGATGTCGCGTTTTACGACGAATCATGTGTCGTATTACCGGCTCAATGGTGGTAATGATACCACAATGATACTGCACGTGATTGTGGGAGATATAAAAAGGTGTTTTAAAAACTAACACATACATACACAATTTTTTATAATGCGTGTAATTAACTACTAAAAAGTAGAAAAAACATTTTAATAATGTCTGAACCTTTTAAAAATAAATACATTTAATATTCAATTGACAGGATTATATATGTAATTACTTTATTTTTATAAAATTTGCTTCATTGTCATAATTTTCACCTAACGCAGTAGTTATATATTATCAATAATTAAGTAAGTGTTAGCCTCAAAATTTATTTTTTTATAGGATACGAATGACAAACAACCACACAGTACACCTGATGGTAAGTGGTTGCTGCGGCCCGTAGACATCTGCATCAATCCTCGAGCACGATCACGAATCAAAACGCAGATTCGTTGTCACCCGTGAGGACTAAGGTGGAATGCCTCTTTTCCAGTAAAAGAGTCTATCTTATATTAAACATATCAAATCTTCCATTCAATCTTGCCTATATTTTGTGTTTTATTGTTTTTCTGACTGCAAAATTCTTTTTACTTTTCCTACACTATTGACCGGTAATTTACCTTTATCGTCATGCAGGTACATAAAAATGGAAAAAGATAGAAATAGAGAAATAATTATAACCTCATACCATACCCATCGAATTTTTTTGTGCGAAGTTCGATCCACGTTACGATGAGAAACTATTTGATTATACTTGAGTTCTATTTATAGCTATAAGATTGCTTAAAATCTCTCTTTGATCAATTAAATTGTTATAAGGGAAATAATTAATGATTTTGAAATAATTAAGTACTTTTCGAGGTTATGTATACGATTAATTATCGTTAAAAATATTATACAAAAATATCGTTACAAATATTGCGAGAAAGACCCGCAGCTATACAATGTACCTAATCCCGCATTATAATAGTTTATAAAACAGCAAATACGTTTAATGAGTCCCGCATGTTGAGCATTGTTTACAAAACCCTGCTCGTGCTTTTAATGATTGTCACAAAAATTGTCTGAAACACTTACGTTTGAACAATCAGAGAGTCAAAATTATAAGCTGTATATACTTACACTTCTTTTCCATTCAAAAAATAAAAATCAATTCTCAGTTAGGACTACTACCATATTTTGAGCACATCTACTATATTTTGACTGTCTCTCATATTTTATTTACTTATTGGCTCTTATTTACTTAACCAATTTTCAATAGATGACGATGGTGATGAAGTATAGATATCACGCAATTAAATTAATTTGCGGAGGTCGCTTTATTAATATGTTTTTACAGCTATTGGGAACTTAGGAATATAATACAATATAATTAGTGTGTAAAGGATAAATACAATATAAATTTATATCAAAAATAGTTAATACGTGAGTATAACAACAATAAAAACTTTATAACACAGTGTTATTAAAGTTCGGAAGTTGTGTAACTACTTAATGTCGACTCACTAAGACTAACATCAATTTTCTAACGGATTATTTGTTAATATATCATACCGTAACTTTGCTTGGTAGCTTATAAGTAACTATTAAATAACTATAAAATAAAGGGATGCATAAAATTTATGGTATCACGTTTCTTTCAGCATACATAATATAAATTCTATTGTAACGCAGGCATTCCATATCAGGCATCTAGCAATTGAGGGTCAAAGGCATTGTTTAAATGCCCGTAGTCTCATACGTCTGATTTTCTTATCGATATGGCGTATTAAATAAGTTCATATTCATAGCGTTTTATATTTATGGGTAGAATATTTATATACAATCCAATGCAGCATTATAAATCGATTGAAATGAAGATGTTACGGCTAAAAGCAGAAGTGAGAGGTACAACTAAAGCTAGATGCGGCCGATTGCGGTTGATAAAACTTAGTTATATTACTACACGACTTAAATCAGGTTTGGCCAGTGGGTCAAGTAAAATCTCGTCTCTAGTAATGTCCAAATAATAAAATAGCTATTACTTCTGTTAACTTTGTTAAAATACGAAAGCTTTTATCTAATAATATTAGAGTAATATTGACAGTAAGACTTGGCCAAAAACGAACACAATTATCTGGGTAATTCTAAATAAATCTTATGTTACTATTTCTAGCACTACTCCCTTCTACTTTAGCCAACCGCATTTTGATACGCTTAGTTTCAGCCGACCAAACTTAGGTGTGTCCCACACTTCGGCTTTTAGCCGTAACATATATATACAATAGTTCATTTATCCTTTTTTTTATAGGATAAGGGTAACAAGCGACCACGCAGACCAACGGATGGTAAGTGGTTGCTGTGGCCCATAGACATTTATCCTTGATTAAGAATCAAAATGCAGATGTGTTGTCACCCCTGAAGACTAAGATGAAATGCCTCGTTTCCAGTAAAAAACTGTCTCCGGATCCCTACACTCACCATACGAAACACAGCAGCATTGAACTGCTATTTTACGCGGATATTGTGTGATAGCATGGTTCTTCCCCTGTCGGGCCGACCTATTCTTGCTACAACCATAATACAGCCGTAGGGTGGCTCTAAAAAAGTTAAAGTTACAGTCTATTAAAGTCCACTGCTGAACATAGGCCTCCTCTCATTTCTGAGAGGGTTTTAGGGCTAGGAAATGTCCGCCGCGCTGCCTCAACGCATGTTGGCGAACTTAACATGCCTTCGAAATTTTCTCAGACATGCAGGTTAGGGTAGCTCTACCACGTATAAAATTAGTACAATTGGAAAGCGTGTTGGTTATCGCAGGTTTTTACTTCCAAAAGGGTTTTTCAATAGGGATGCTCGAAATTTGACTGCAATTAGCAGCCACCTTAGTAAAGCAATAGCCGTCAAATTTGGCAAAAATACTTATCTCTCTTAAAATTTCATCGTGGAACGCTACGAGCTTCATACAACGCGTTGAAATTGTTAACATTTACTATCGAAATCAGCTATCTGTTCGCTTGCGTCCAATTTATGGCATCCGATCTATGAAATCCGTCAATTACTGAATAAATTTGAAACAACTGGGTCGGCGATCAATGAAGCAGTGCATGTACATCAAAGAAATGCAAAATAGTTGGTTGTTGCCGTTCGGGGCAGTGTGCGAGAAAACCCCAGACAGTCGATTCTGTATCATGCACAAGAGCTGGATCTTTCTGCGACATCAGCTAGACGGATTTTGCGTCGAGACTTGGGTTTTCATTCATACAAAGTTCAAAGTTTTAGAGGATTTAGCGGATGACCCTGCTTTCGGTAAAAAAATCATCTTCACTTATGAGGCTCGTTTCTGGTTGAGTGGCTTTGTTAACAAACAAAATTGCCGGATTTGGAGTTTGAAGCGACGAAAATCCCTGGGAAATTTATCAGGTGCTTTTATACTACTAAAAAGTCACTGTTTGATGTGGATTTTGGTCCGGCGGTACCATCGCGGCACTTACTTCTTCGAAGATGCGCAAAAAGCCGTGCTCACTGTCAATGGCGACCGATATTGGACGATGATAGCAATTTTTTGTGGCCTAGGATAGATGGTGTGGATCTAACAAAAACGTGGTTGGAACAGGACGGCGCCACTTGTCATACTGCACGGGAAATATTGAATTTACCCTTTGTCCCTTAACATTTCACATTCACACACATACACGCAGGTTTGTGGTGATCTCTTCACTTTCCCATATTGATCTGAACATTGTTGTGTATTCTATGGCAAAATAATATATTTTCATTTGTTTTGTACTACTCAGGGTGGAAGACGCTGACGGCTGTAACACAGTTTATGTTTAGTATGTTATGTATTAGTATGGCTGTTAATGTTATCCGTGTAGTGGCGGGTGAGAATATCCACTACCCCATATATTCCCGTGGGTGTCGTAAAAGGCGACAGAGGGAGACAAGCAGGAGATGGGCAGCAGCATCTTCCTGATAACAAAAATAATATAATAAAAAACTGCGGTTGCCAACCCGCTCGCCAAGCGTGGCAACTATGGCAAATATCCCCCCATGAGCA
>DWHP01003013.1:0-13806 GCA_018247895.1 Parnassius honrathi
GAATAAGACCGCTTAGAAATTATCAGAATCTTAAAATATTATTTAATAATTATTGATTTAAGTAATAAAAATAATGAGCAAGTAAATTATGAATAATAATAATAATAATGTCCTCCAGACCAAATTTCGGCCACGGCGGCCTGCCTTAACGGAGGCTAACCATCACACATTTTGAATATTGATGTTATGAATATATTTAAGCGATTCCCAAGCATATAGAATAAGTAATTTCGTTTCAACTATAGTGATTTTTTTCAGGTGTTTTCGCAAATAATTATGCTCGAGTCAAAATTATACAATCGTGTTTTTGAACAAGCAGATTCAAGATATAAGTAGACATGAATTTACCTATATCAAAATTTCACTTTCGTTCGCAGGTTACGATCGTGAAAAGAACTCAAATACTAAAACTTATATTTCGGGTATTAAGTACATGGATCATAAAGTATTGAAAATAGAGTGTAAATAATTCTGATGCATCTACGCTGATGGATAGGAAGCCATTAAAGCTTAGAACGATATAAGGATACACGATCTTATTTACGAAGACCAAAAATAAAACGGATGCAATTATTGAAAAAACGATTCTATTTGCACAGAAGTACTTGACTCACATCAGCATAATCGACGACCGGTAAATAAATATTCGCACCAACATAGCCTTAGTCTTGGTTGAAAGGGAATTCTTGAAACGAAAAAGGCCACGCAGAGGGACTGTCACTCTCCCGCTTATTTCAGGCATGAGATTGCAAACTTACACTATTATCGATCATTAAACAAAGGTCTTTAAAAATGAATATGAGGAATATTTGTGTAATTGTTAACAATAAGCTTTAGTGAATTAAAATCTTATTTAGCTAGATGACTAGGGCCACCGAGAATTATGGCTCGACCTTAAGCAGGAATGACAGCAATTACCTTAACTTCTGCAAACGTCGCAGATGCACTGGAGATCTGCATTTAAAATGTCGATCGCAAAATTAATTCTCTCTGCTGGATCAATTCGAGCGTACAGATGTAAATCATCAAAATATCACCGAAGAATGTGAATGGTATGAACAAAAACAGTTAGTAATCAAAGCAGACATATCCAAGAATGAACAAGCTATTGAGGCTATGGAGAAAAAGATTAAGACGTTCGGAAAATTGGATGTGTTAGTACACAATGCGGGACTTTAAAATGTGTTAATATTCCAGATAAAAGAGACTTAGAGTATTATGATGAATTAATGGGAGCAAGCCTTCGCACGGTTGTTCATCTTACTACCTTAGCAGCGCCATACCTAATCAAACGAAGGGAAATATTGTGAACATCTTCAGTGTTTCTGGATCTTGTATAACATACACATCGTTTGGTTTATATAATGTGACTAAAGCGGGGCTGAATCATTTTCCTCGTGCAGCTGCTTTGGAACTGGCTCCGTATGGAGTTAGAGTAAATGCGATAAGTTCTGGACCTGTAGAAACTGATATATTAAAGAATACTGGCCCATCGATTTAATTAGATGGTCTGAAGGCAAATACGACGACACTTCAAAGATCATACAAAAAAATGAGATTACAGATTTAGTTCTATTTTCATCAAGTGAAGAAGCTAAAGCCTGTCCTAGTTGTAACTTTGTGAGTGATAAGTGATAACAGTTTTCTTTTAACAAAAATATTTAAACATTTTTTATAATCATTTCATGTTTTTTTTTAAATTGAAGTGATAAACGAACTTATGGTAAGTGGCGACTGTTTTCCATAGACACCTTTTTTTAAAATATAATAGGGTGGAAATATCTATGCCTCGCCTCGTGGGAGCAAGGACGGGTTATAACGGACTCGCACCTACTAAAACCTTATACTGTTCCTCGCTTGCCGCATATTGGAAAGGTCACGGGAACGCTTTCGCCACATCTGGGCAGCCCCCAGTGACAACCTTTGGTGGAGGATTTCTCCTCTTCCTTTTCCGTAGGAAAAGGTAAGGCGCACCAGAAACACTGGGTGCTTCTTCCGTAGCGGCAACTCCACCTGCGCAATCGACCCATCCGAGCCCGATATGCAGAGGCCATGAGGCTAGAGAAAAATTTGCACTCACACGGACGGAAGCACCAGCTTTCCTGACTCTAGCCGTGGGTCTGGTCCGTAGCTCCGCCGCCAACCAATTTTAAGTCGCGTAGGGTAAAGACAGCGGCGCCTCGAAACACTGTAACTCCTCTCTCCCCGTGGCTCCATCACCATCACGTCAACGGCGCTGCCCTGCCAGAATCGCGGAGTATAGAGCGAGTGGCGCATTGCCATACTAACACTCATCTTCTCCATTTTTACAAGTTTTTCCTACTTTTATTATTTTATAGGTGTTATTCTTTTTATCCGGCTGTCCAAGAAAAAGTGTGATGTTTTTCGAGTGTACGTATGTAATTACGTATTTTGGGCTGCAAGACATAGTGAGTTTATTCTACGTAGATCGAACCATAAATAGTAAATAAAAGGCTGAAAGTACTTCGGATTAACATTGACATCGGGACGTCAGTCACCTTAGTCCTCCGTGACGATTGGTGCTAGAAAGCACCTAAAACGTCGGTAATTAAAATCATTTAAATTAAAGAAGAAAAAAATTCGTAAAAGTAGTTTTAACTAATGTGTAGTGTTCGCTTAAATATAAGAAATCATTATGGCTTGATGAATTTTAACGTATAATATGTCTTCACCATCTTAGGCTATATCACAACTTACCGTCAGGTACGATTGTAGTTAAGCGCGGGCTTAGTAGAATAGTAAAAAAAATCACAAATCACGCCCTTGAGCCACCTGCATCCGGCGACTACCTGCATATCTTAGCACGTCATCATTCGATCTAGAATAAACGTCTTACACTCCATCTACTGGTACGAATCTGACACTCGAGAACCTTTCTTAGCCATCGGTTGTCGATCCTTCGAGTTATATGGGCGGCCCATTTAAGCCATTTAAGCTTACTACTTAATTCCTTGGTGTTGTTAGATTCGACTTAGTTATGGAAGTGAAATAGAGTATAAAAGGTTTCTCCCATCAATTAAATATTTTATACAATCGAGTTTTTTAAATGAACGTTTTAACCGCAAGGTTTGTTTAAAAGAAGGAATAAAAGTATGAGTCTACAATACAACAAGATTACTCATTAAAAAACAGTAATATTTATTTAATTTCTTACGCCAAAAATATTAAATAGTTTTTTTTATTTTACAACCTAGCCACATAATGAGAATGTCCCGTGTTGCGTATCACTATATCTGTAAAACTATATATGGCCATTTTAATATAAGGCCGTTTCACAATGTCGAAGTGGCATATTAGTGTCGTTATGATCCATTGTGGTACACTTAGCTTAAAATAGCTTTAATGGTCACACACTGATAACAATTCTTAAGATTTATATAAATATACTAAATGCACTTAAGACGGTTTCCATGTATTGCTGAAGATATTGTGTTTGGTTTAACGACAAAACTTTATTATTAAAAATATAATCAAAAAACTTTTGTCTTGAGAAGATCCTGTAAAACTAAGTTCGATTTAAATAAGAATTACAATAAGTACCTTGAGTGTTTAACATTTGGTATGAATTTAATAAATTTAGTTTTATTTCGATTTAAAACCAAATTATTAACGCCATACCAACATACTTATTTTGATACAGCGTTATCCTTCAGCTGAGTAATGCTAATAGCTGAATAAGTATTTGTATGGCTTACAAATAATTGTTCCGAGTTTGTTATTGTGAAAATTATGTATGTTAGCTCTGATAACATGATACACGAGAAAATCCTAGTGTAAAGTCTATAAAATGAAGAAGAGAAAGAGTATAGCTTTATTCACTTCGTCATATTTTAATTGTTAATATCGCCTTAAGTTTTATTTTAATTTACAATGCTGACACTGATATACTTGAAACGGACGTAAGATATATCGTGAAAGCGTTTTATATCAAAATATATTACGTAATTACTGCAGATATAATTGTGCTGTGAAAAAGATTTGTCAGTATACTCGAAAAGCGCCGCGCGACAAACGTCTGATACGACTTAGAAACAATGAGCTTTAAGGGTAAAGTAGTGTTTATTAGCGGAGCCGGCTCAGGAATTGGCGCAGCTACGGCCAAAGAATTCTCTAAGGAAGGCGCTTACGTTGTTATAGTCGATCGCAATGAGACAAAAATGGAAAAAGTTGCTGCTGAATGTGAGCCCTATGGGAAAAAGCCTTTGATGATTAAAGCTGATGTTTCAAAAGACAACGAAGCTAAAGCAGCTATGGAAAAAACTATACAGAAATTTGAGAAACTGGACATTTTAGTGAACAACGCAGGAATCCTGAGGTACGGAAATTTAATAGACGGTCGAATATTGGAAACTTATGACGAAGTAATGGCAACAAATCTGCGGGCAGTCGTTCATCTTACAAGCTTAGCTGTTCCACATTTGATAAAAGCGAAAGGAAGCATTGTAAACATTTCCAGCATTGCTGGATCTTGTGTGGTGTTTCCGTTACTAATTTCTTACAGCGTATCTAAAGCAGGCTTGGTTCATTTTACCCGTGGGGCAGCTTTAGAATTGGCTCCGTATGGAGTAAGGGTAAATGCAATAAGCCCTGGACCAGTGTACACTGACATCTATGAAAATGCTGGAACTGTGGGTCCTGTAGATAATAGCTATATAAAGACACCCCTCGGAGTGATATCTGATCCAATTGAAATAGCTCATCTGGTTTTATTTTTGTCCAGTGATATAGCTCAAGCCATCACGGGCTCCAATTATGTGTCCGACAACGGATACCTTTTGTCACACTAAATGTGTAATGGTGTTTATTTAAATAAACGTATATGGAAAAATTATTGATTTTAATTTTAATTTCGTAGCTGCTTTCTCGACCCATCATTCCAGACCGTGTGGTAGCGGTGTAAGAGTATCTACCGTCCTATATCATCCCGAGGGTGTCGTAAGAGGTGATAATGGAAAACTGAAACAGGAGATGTTGATCTTTTTGTAACAACTCAAAATTACAAAACCTGCGGTCGCCAACCTACCATCCAAGCTTGGCAACTATGGCAACACCCCTATGAGCTAGCACTGGTTCGGAAAACGCTCTCTCCTGGGAAGAACCAGCAAGAAACCTAGCGGAACTTATTTTTTAAAGTACGTTATACAATATTTATAGATACATCTTGGAAGCGACATCTCAGGGGTTACAATCAACCATGTGTTCATTTATTTATATTATAATAACCCCTTTTATACAGTTTTTGTTTAATTAAACATTTAAACTTGGTAATTGAGATCTTGTATAGTTTCTGGGACTTTGACAAACCCGCGAATGAATTACTGAATCTGTGGAATCGAGAAACTGATGTCAAAAACTTGTGTTTTTTTCTGGTGTTTACAGAGTACATAAACATTACTTTTTTATTAAAATTGCTCTTGTTTTTTAAACATATATATAATTTTTCGTAAATATACAGAGACGCCGAAGTTAATATATTTATTTCTTCAAAATTTTCTCTGAGAGACTCGGACGATGAGTAGCCGCGCGGCGTGTGACAGCGAGTTCATGTTATCATAACGACTTATGGATTTTTTCAGAAAAAATTGCACGAACATATTTACGTTGTTATTGTTTGTTTAAACATTACTGTTTTCAAGTGTTTTATTTTACAAAATTATAATGAGAAACTTGTTGCGAAGTGAAAAGGTCAAGCGATATGTCGTAATCTATTTTACAGTATTTTTATGCACCGTATTACCAGTATTACGTTGATTATCGACTTTTGAATTTATTTTATTCAATCATATTAAATCATATTAAAAAGAGTAAATTTTCAGCTTGTTGTAATATGTAATATGTATAAATGACCTCCGGACCGAATTTCGGTCAAGGCGGCCGGTCTCCACAGAGACTATCCATCTACGAAGGACAGGATTATAGTGTCCGAGTGTATGCGCAAGCACAGGTGCAGTTCCTATTTCGTCACTCTTATAGTCCGATGGCACGGCAACCCGAAACATGCGGAGAGAGACCAGGCGCAGGACCAACGGTTTTACGTACTTTCTGAGGCACGGGGGTGAGACACCGCCAAATCCTGACCGCGGACTGCTACTGAGAATTTCTTGGCAGAAAAACTCAATAACTGATTTTTGTCCCGACTCGAAATTGGAACTTGGGATCTCATGATAAGGAGTCATATTTATGACGACTAGACCATAGAGGCAGTTAGTAATTTTCAGCCCTAAGGCTAGGTAGACCTACTCTCATTACTGAAAGAGTTCTGTTTTCCTTCAACACCGAGTATGTAGTAAATCAGCACTTAAAATTGCAATTGAAGAAACCAGAGGCTCTTAGTGGTAACGACGCATTCTATCTAAAACTTTTTACGTGGTAGAATCAGGCTGCAGCCCTATTATGGTAAGAGAAGGGCCCAGTTCTCATAGGATACCGGAGTAAAATATAATCTCAGTGTTGCTATATTTCGTATGGTAAGCAGTGACGGATTTAGGCTTGCTGCCGCCTTAAGCCCCGTTCGATGCGCCGCCCTTTTTGATAAAATAAATTTCATTAATTTTGATCCAATATTTTTATTTTAAAATAGCTCAATATGTTGAAATATATTTTTTAAATATAACTAATAAACATGACGGATAAATAAGTTATAACTTTTAGACAGATAAATAATTTTTTTTTAATATTAGTCAATTTGAAAAGTTCTTTTTCCTGGGTTTGGGTTGCGCAAAAACGCCCATTATATCGTCATAATTAGTTTCTTGAACTGAGCTTGGAGTTGAGCTTCGATAGACAGTAATGAAAAAGCATTAAGTCTATCTTGGCCCATGCTTGCGCGTAAATAGGTTTTTACCCTTTTTAGAGTGGAAAAAGATCTTTCTCCTGAACAACTTGTAGCCGGAATACTCAAAAAAATACGGAGAGCAATGTCCACGTACGGATAAACATCTCGAAAATACCGTGAATGCAATACATTGAATATTTTTGTGCAAAGCGTACATCTTCAGTATTTGCTAAAGAATCCTTGAGTTAAAAATGTAATTGAATACATTCATTGCCTAACGTTTCTTCCAAATCGTCAGCATAATTACTGAATAGTTTATTGTTAAGATTTTTTCAATTCGTTTGTATCTATTTCAGATAAATCATCAAAAAGTGAAATTTTCGTAAAGTTTATCATATGCACTTTTACACCCGGCCAATAGTACGCTTAGAGTGTCTAGAATAGGGTAATAAATATTTGTGCGAAAATTTTCTTGTCCAGAAAAAGGTGTTATTTCATTTACTCGTGACTCATCTGGCTGAATTCTTCTGGGTTTTTTTGCGACTAGTATCATAACAATAGTAATCGTGAACTCCAGATAGTGCTTTGGCTTTTTCTTTATATTCAGAAAATTGTCTCTCTCATGTCTCGAAGAAATAGAGCCAGAGAACTATAGATCTGAACAATGTATGATAAATCAGCTTGAGAGTCTCGAAGCTTCTTACTAGCAGCATTAAAACGATCTAGAAATTACATTCCAAACAATGACGAGGATTGCTGTTTCTAAATGCAGTAATTTTCAATGCAATCACGTAGCTTCAGATCGCGTAGTCACTTTCTCATCTCTGCTTTCGGCAGTAAATTCCAGTGCATCAACTATTGCAGATCACACTTTTTCTAAGGCGTTACATGCATCATGTCGAGCAGACGCACAAGTTTGAGAAAGACTCTTAACTCTTAAATTTGTACGCTGCACCAAGATCTCCCAACGATGTGTATATATAATAGTGAAATTGTATATATGTATAGTTCTTACAAAGTAAAAAAGAACTCGACTGCTTCTGTAACCGACTCAAATGCACATGATCCTACTAAATTTAAAGAATGGGCGGCACAAGGAACGTAATCTTCTAAAGGATTAATTGTTTTGATACGTGTCTGAAGGCCTGAATATACTTGACATATTGCTTAAATTATCATAAGATTGATCACGACAGTTCATTATCCAAACCATTATTTTCTAGAGATTTTAACAAAGCATCCTCAATATTTTTAATTTTATGGCCGATATTTGGTAGAAATTCTAAAAACCTTTCAACAATTTCACCATTATCACGTACATATCTGATATATATTGTAAGCTGCTCGACATGTGCAATATCAGGCGTAGAATCTACAATTATACCAAAATACTTAGCAGATTGCACTTCACTGGAATTTTTTTGTAATACTTTATTCTAAATCAAAAATATTATTTCTGCATATGTTTTTGACAAATACGGCGCATTCCACTACCAGGGTGTGCATGCAATTATAAATGTTCAGATAAAAATGAATCGAATTCGTTGGGAATTTTCTCGAAATGGCAACAATCTTATTGCTAGTGATTTAATAATTGCAATTACTCGGTATAATTTTTTTCCAATATGTTATTTCCTCATCGAACTATTTTACTAGATGTTTGTCAACACTCCCGTGAACTGCTTTAAAATGACAAACGTTAGTTTTGTGAAAATCAGAATTTTCAAGAGCTATTACGCGTCCTTTTGAGATTTCCAGTCACGAAATCCTTCACCAGTAAAAGCAATCATTTCACCGCTTCTAATAATAAGCATGGAACACAAACTACAGACCTTTTAGTTTTTGAATAAATAAACAGCTTACGGTGTTGAATCTCTCCGTTTTTTAAAGAACGTTGAAATATACTTTTGGAACAATACCTCGTTTTGTCACTATAAACAATTCTGGAATTTTCAAACTCCGTATTATTATTTCATGGTATATCCGTTTGTAGTTCTGAAATCCCGTGTTTCTTCATTCACATTCCATAAAAAGCTATCAGTACTAAATTTTAAAATATCAGTTGTTGACTGGATTTCTTCAGTATCTTGTGATGAAGGAAAATTTGACGGCGTCTTGTTCGTGATATCACCTTGTGATAGAGAAGGGTGTGACTGTAATTCTTCGATGTCTTGTTCTGAATTCCATTCTAATTCCGGCTAGAAAAACAATCAATTATAACAACTGGCATTTATTTAATGTGTAACCCGACTATAAGATATAAAAAAATATTAGTAATCGTAACAAGATACTTACGACCGGTGAATATGATGATTGTCGGTCATTATTAGAAGACTTATTTGAACTTGTCATGAAACTAGTAAATTATTTATATTCGGAGATTCTTCTGCTTTTCTTTTACGATATTGTGCACCGCAGAATTTTTATCGATAGCCACTCATATTTAATTCAAATATAAAATCGAAACTACCACAAAGACTAATTTAAAGTTATGAATCAATTATTATTTTTAGTATTAAGAAATGGAATGGAATAATTCGAGACTTGTACACATGAAAAGCATTCACAAAACTAAAATGATTGCTGTGACTTTTCTACAGCGATAAACTCAACTGCACTGCTTAAATGTCTCAATAACTAACACTCAAGTTATTGGGATTACGGTCACGTAAATAAAACACTCGGATAATAAACAAAATTCTTAAAACTTTTTATTTATATTTATAATAAGCACTTAAATGTAACTACATCACAAGTCGAGCGCTTTAACATACATCAGCTCACATACTTTAATTTAAAAAAAAAATCGAAATTCTTGCTCTTGGATTTTCAGAAATTACTCTTTGTAGATGTAATTGAAAATTTTTGAAAACCTGAGGAATATCGAATGATTTTGTTTATTTTAGATAAAAATTTCAATTATTTTACCAATTATTTTGATGATTCAAAAAATTGAATATGGAAAAAGACGGGATTTATTGTTCATCAAAAATTATTTTTATAAACAAAAAATTAATATTCTGACACTTTTGAATGAATATCAGAATGATATTCAATACATGCAAATCTACGGTATTTTTATATCACACTAAAAACAAATTGAGAAGTTATTCAGATTTAGTAATTTCAAAACGCTTCATTCACATGAGATTAGTCTCAATAAAGAAACAGAAAGAAAGAACATTACTCAATATAGACTATAATTGATCCATTAAAAAATAACATCTTCCCATGCAGATTGGGAAATAAATTAATAAATTGAATTATAATAAAAGTAAAGTAAAGTTACAGCCTATTAATACGTCCCACTCCTGGGCACAGGCCTCCGCTCATTTCTGAGAGGGTTTTAATATTCTATAATTTTGTTTATAAAAACTAATCTGAACAAATTTTTGAAATTGATTGTCCTTACTTTTTTCGCCTCTAAAATTATGGCATTTCAAAAATTTTGCCGCCCTTCCAATTATGAAGGCCCGTGCTTCACGGGGAGGAGGAGATCCATTTTACTGGAGACGAGGCATTTCATCTTATTTCTCAGGGGAGACAACGCACTTCGTAATTTGCACTTTCATTCTCAATAGAGTATAGACGTAGATGTCTAAGGACCTACATATATTAGATATTTACCATCAGACTGGTTGGTGCTCAATACACAAATGGGAGAGGGCTGGTTTTTTACCCATATTCAATAAAAAATAACAATTTAATTGATGCCGGCGGAAATCGAACCCGTGTACCTCGTGTCCTGTAAATTTTATGGTTAGGGCTAAGCGCCTAAGCTACTACGGTTTTATAAAAAGTATTTACGCTGTATAGTATATTTTTGTGTTAATTCTGACACCAGAAACAGCAATCCAAACAATATTTAAAAAAATCTATTCCGAAGAAAAATTAACCAGCTTTTTAACTAAAATGCTGACATTCCTGAAACTCTTATGTAATAGTATTTAATAGGTTAAATAAACCTTTGTTAAACTTTATCTTCATAATATATTGATATTTATTTCTAGCGCCTACTTAAATATTAATAGACATATGCTTCACAAAAACGGTAGGTGCCCGTCCGGTTCTGTTTTGTTTTGCTATCTGTAGGATATTACTATATATTTTATATATTGTTTCTTTGCAATACAAAGGGATAACAGTAATTGTTTGTTGCAATAAGTTTCAGTACAGTTTGCGACATCGCTCAAAGCAGGCATAAAGTTAAAACATGAGTTTTAGTCAAAAAGTAGTATTTATTACTGGAACCAGTTGTGGTACTGACGCAGCGATAACTATATAATTAATAGAGTTAATGTCATTATAGTCGGCAGAAATGAGGCAAAAATGAAAAATATCTTCGAAAAACGTATGGCAAAAAACCGCTAGTAATCAAAGCAGACATATCCAAGAATAAAGAAGTTATAGCGGCTGGTGAGAAAACGATTGAAACGTTTGGAAAACTGGATGTGTTAGTTAACAATGCGGGAATTTTAAAGTGTATTAATATTCTGGATAGAAGAGCATTAGAATGCTATGATGAATTAATAAGAACAAACCTTCGCGCGGTTGTTCATCTCTATATTTTGGCAGCTCAGATGAAATAAAAAAAAACTTTTTTACTTCATCTGAGTTTAGCGGCTCCATACCTAATCAAAACGAAGGGAAATATTGTGAACACCTCTAGTGTTTCTGGATCTTGTATAACACACACATCATTTGGTTTATATAGTGTGAATAAAGCGGGGCTGAATGATTTTACTCGTGCAGCTGCTTTGGAACTTGCTCCTGGTCCTTGTCCTGGACCTATAGAAACTGTAATATTAGAGAACACTGGCCCATCAATTTATTTAGGTGAAATTAAAATAAATACGCCACTTGAAAGATCGTCCAAAAGTGTTGAGATAGCAGATTTAGTTCTGTTTTTATCAAGTGAAAATGCTAAAGCATGTACTGGTTGTAACTATGTGAGTGATAACGGTTTTATTTAACAAAATAAAAGTCGGTTGATAAAACTTTTTTTTTTAATTTTTCATTTAATTACCTAATTAAAGTGAAGTAACCAACGAATTCACAGTCATCCCAGCCCAATGACAAATGCAGTCAATTTCGTACGAAAAAGGCTACTGGTGCATTGTACCTAACCCCAAAGACTAAATAAAATATCTCACAATATGTAATTAAACTTGCTCTCTATACTTTCTTTAATAAAGTACAATATTTATGACATTAAAAAAAACTAAAATTATCATACACTCCTATTTCATTGTACCAATATAATATTATGTTAATGACTTGGTCAAGGAATGAGAATAGTCTGTATTCACAAATATCATGTTAATCTTATTCCTCGTTATATTTTCTAAAACCACAGTAGAAAATTCTCTCGGAATATTTTCTATATTTTACGTTTTACTTAAAAACTGACATCTATACCCGAAACAATTATTTGTAGGTAACATGAAAATAATTGTTTCGTTTTAGATAGGAACCTGAGGCCCACGGTATCGCAGTCAAACTCTTAGCCACTTTACAATATGAGCAAAAGAGGTGAGTAGAAGCTTAATACTCTTTCATGCCGTGTTGTGGCAGTGCAAGAAACCACTGCACCAGGTGATCCCGTGAGTTTCGGAGGAGGCAACAAAGGGAAATGAAAAAGGAGATGAACAGTAGTATCTTCAAGAGAATTTAAAATAAAAAAAATTGCGTTTGCCAACCCGCCTTTCCAACTATGGCAAGTAGGTATAGCCCCTATGATACAAACTGTGTGGGGGGCCTATGTTTAGCAGTGGACTTTTCATAGGCTGTTGTGATTGAATGAATGAATGATGATGATAACGATAATACGTTCACACAGAGCAGACGTGCATTTGGTTCACCAATAAAATTGTAATAAAATACTTTTCTAAACTGAACATGTTGTATGGTGACAGAGATTAATTTACTACTGGGAGTCCTTTGCTTTCTTTTGCGCCCGAAGCAAGTAAGGGCTACCCGCCGGTAAACGGCGGAGAGAGGTGGTGAATGCACATAGCATAGCACGCAGCCGGCTGCGTGGTTATGTGGAGACTTTTACCCACTAAACACCATCTTTTAAGATTGGCTTAATGATCTAACGAGAGGTCTTTAAGCCGTAAATGGACCCCCTTGTATGAACGTGACCCCCCTTGGGTGAAAGGAGGTCTCAAGCGGCGAGTAGCCACTTAGAAGTATAGTCCATTGCTTGTTGCGGCGTTTCGTCAACCACTTGACAAGACCAACAAGACCCCTCAAGGTGAAAGAGCACAGATATTTATTTTCTATCCTCCTCGCTCACCGTCGCCTCAGCGCGAACGCATCCGAAGTGTGCCAACGTTCGTACATCGAAGTACGGTGTTTGGTCTAAGTCATGAGCATGCAGTGGTCACCGCCAAGAATGAGCGGCTCGCTTACAGATCTAACAAGGAAAGGAATGTGGCTGTAGCGATAAAAAAAACAATCGAAAAAAATTTTTTCGCATGACGCGGTCACTCGCTATTCGCTTAGCGGTCAGCCACTGTAGAGTCTACATCACCTGACGATGCCGCGTGTAGAGGCGAAACACGTGTCGTATTATCGTCGATGATGTGTCTTTCCTAGATTTCCTGATGGATGGCCGGAGATGCTCTTCAAACTAGGTAATAAATAAAAATAAATAAAATGTCAAACAATTATACATCTTGTAACACATGTACGTTAATATTTGCAGGGTTATCACTTTTGCATTAAAACCGAATTCTATTATTATTAATTATAAATTATTTGACGCGCCTATGTTAAGTCTATATGACGTAAGTGCCTAGGCTTATTATTAGATACAAAATTAGATTTTCTCAATCTTATAACCTCCATTTGCAAGTCAGCTAGTAAAACTTTGGGTTTTGTGATGAGGACTGCTGCTGACTTTGATGATATAAGGGTGGCTAAAGCTTTGTATAACGCGTATGTTCGAAGTAAACTAGAGTATGCAGCTGCGACCTGAAATCCTTTTGAGAATACGTATACTATTT
>DWHP01003014.1:0-13805 GCA_018247895.1 Parnassius honrathi
CAGCTCACCGCTTTCTCTTGTGCCTAGTTTTGCGTTGAAGTCTCCCATCAACACCGTATAGTGGGTTTTGGAGGAATACATGGCTCTCGAAATATCCTCATACATTTCCTCCACCTCTTCATCGGGATGTGCCGAGGTTGGTGCGTAAACCTATATGACCTTCAGCGAATACCGATAGCGATATGTGATATAGACATCTACAAATAAAAATCAAAATGTAGACGCGTTGTCATCCGTGAGGACTAAGACGGAATGCCTCGTTTCCAGTAAAAACGGTCTCCGGTTCTCTACACTCACCATACGAAAGACAACAGCGATTTTACGCTGGTATTCTGTGAGAGCGTGGTCATTCCCCGATTGAACCACCACATTCGGGCTGGAACCACAATATAGCTGCAGCGTGGCTCTACCACGTAAATCTGGAAATCTAATCAGGAAATAACAGTAAAAATGACACAAGAGTAATTTCCGCCAACAAACAGTTTGGCGGACTATATCCTGAATATATACTTTAAAAGTAAATAAATTAAAAAAATTCGACTGTCAACCCGCTTGCAAAGTTGGCGATTGTGGCAAGCGCCTCCCTCGCGCGAGGCGACCTGTGGGGAGGGGGTCTGTGTTCTGCAGCGGACTTGCTGCTGTAATGGACGCATGGGATATAAATAAAACTTTGTTAGAATTCTATTGCGTTTTAATAAAACGGTCCATCCCGATATTTTTGAGAAAATTCAGCCACAAACTTACAAAGGCTAAATTTATTTTGCTCACCCGTGAACAAAATTCGTTTATATATATAAATTAAACAACCCCTAAATATCCAGCCATTAATTACAAACTATCAGAGTCCACTGCTAAACGTAGGCCGCCCCATATATTCCCTCATAATAGGGTTATTTACCATAGTTGGCACGCTTGGCAGGTTGGTTGGCAACCGCATTTTTTTATATTTTAATGACGTTAAGAAAATAAAAAAAACCACTTTAATGTAATGAATTTCCGCAAAGTATCGCCTGATTCTATAAATAATTTAATGTTCTTGTTGTTATCATCTCTTGGTTTATTTCCCACTATCACATATTACGACAAATACGAGTCGAAATGGGATAGTGGATATTCTGACATGGTCATATGGTCCTGTGATGGTATTTATACCAACTAAGCGCACTTACTACGTACACCAAATAAACTTAAATACCTAATTAGAGTTCTAACCACAACTGCGTACTGCGTATCGTAGGTAGACAACGTAGCTTCACTACGAAATATTTGTCATAGGTTTTTTATTTTATTATGGAACAATACTATTGCTTCTGTATTTTTTTAGAAGAGTTGGGCTAACCTGTTTGCAAGTGTACGTATAATATATATGTTTACACATAATCAACATTATTCAATCAGAAATGTATCAACGTTTACGTCAACACATGTTTTCTTAACAACAAAATATGCAATTTGTTACATATCCCCCAAACTGTGCATCACTTAAAGTTACCCTTACCTTCAAAATCAGTCCGAAATGCACTCACTGACACGAACTAAACAAGACAGTAATGTTACATAGCATACGCGACGCGGTTTCCTGAAGCGTAGAAACCGGGAACGCAGTCCTAACCGGGCAGGACGACGCCGTACTACTGTCTCCACGTTGTATTTACTTGCGGCAAGCATGCGCTGTACTCCTCCACCCTGTAAGTCTTTATCACGTAATTAGGTCAGACAATTGTACACTTTATTCCCTTCTTTTAAAGCTCCAAATGCATAGGAGTGAGGGTTGTGTTTTTGTAATTGCTGATGGGTGTCTATGTTGGTGATAGCTTTCATTGTGGTAAATGAATTATTTTTGTGAATAGCCATTGATTGGTCGTAGGTGGCGACACAAAACGCACTGCGTAGTGTAGCGTGTGTGAAGAGATTCTAAATTTAGAATAATATTAACTTAATAGCAGCCTGATACGTGGTAGAGCTACGCTGCAGCTATATTATGGTTGAAGCACGATAGGGTCGGCTCTACCGGGGAAAGGCTCTCATAGAATACCTGCGTAAAATAGCACCTTAATGCTGCTGTGTTTCGGATAGTGTGCATAGAGATCCGGAGACCCTCTTTACTGGTTACGAGGCATCCCACCTTAGTCCTTAGGTCCTCCTTATCAACATTTTGATTCTCAATCGAGGATATATATATAGATGTATATAGGCCACAGCATCCACTTACCGTCAGGTGGTCTGTGTGCTGGTTTGTCACCCTTATTATATAGAAAAAAAGAGCTGTGATGATACTGGAGATAATACTAGTCATAAAATTATTGCGTTGTCATTGGTTCATTGTCTTCAAAATTTCTGCTTATTCGTACGTGAGGAAGTGGATGATACTTCCAGTACTTACAATATCCTATGGTAAGTGGCTACTGCGGTCCGTGGACACCTGCAGCCAGCTCCAGACAAGAAGACTACTGCTGTCAGCTCCGAGGACAGAGATGGGATGCCTTAAAGCACTCTCTACATCTTTTAAACAAGAACACAGCAGTGCAAGTACAACTACGTGGCAGCATCAATGGGACAGTCTCCTATGCCGATAATAAGTTTTACCACCCACATATCAATACCTCAAGCTAGTATAAGTGTGATCTATAATAACTGAAAGATAGATATAATACAATATAATACTGTAAAGGATCATGTGTTTTTTTAAAGGATAGGACGATAAACGAGCACACAGTCCACCTGATGGTGAGTGGTTGCTGCGGTTTGTAGATATCTACGTCTACCCTCGATTGCAAATCACGTTATCACCCGTAAGGACTAAGATGGAATGCCTCATTTCCAGGTCTCCGGTTCTCTACACTCATCATACGATACACTTGTCCCCCCCCCTGTCCCCCCGTGACAGTGGGTGCTTTACAGCACCAATGGTCACGGTGGGGACTGAGATGTTTGACGTCCCAATGTCATAGTCCGGTGTTCTTTTGCGAGGATTTGTGGTTTATCAAATCTAATGTAATGGTGGGGACGATCTTGAACATGTTCGTCAACATAACAAAAGCACACCGATTCCTACCAAAGACTCGAGGCTATTGAAATTAAAAAACATCCAAATTTCAATAGAGAAGATGGATGGGTGCTGCCAGCTATACCCTATAATAAAAAATTAAACCCAAACCCAAGCATACCACTGCAAGACTTCATGATACTATAAGCTCGTTTTGCGTAAATCGGACCAAAAATTAATATTCAAAAAATTCAAGGTAGCCGGACTAACTGTGACATTGGGACGTCGAACATCTCAGTCCCCCCCGTGACCATGGGTGCTGTAAAGCAACCGAAACGTCGGGATAGCAAAAAATAAGTTAAAAGCAGTAACTAAACGCGATAAAATCCGTAAATAATAGTTTTCTTCAATGTGTAGTGTTCGCGTAAATTTAAGAAATCATTAAGTTTTATTGCTATTAAAAATTCAAAGGCGCTTTCTTATCATATTACATATTTAGCCCTAGACAAAGGGCAAATTATATAACCTATATCGATTTCATACTTTGTGTATTCGAATTATTTTGGTAATGAATTTTTTTCATCAAAATTAAATGAAACACTCAAGAGGATTGCACTTTTAAATTTTCCAAACTTTTATTTGCTATTATCAGCGGAAAAAGTAGCCTTTTGTGATTTTGTCGTTATGGCTCAATTTCCTTTTACTGGATGACGTTGTTTTGAATGCTTTTGCATTTGTATAGTATGTTTGTAGGTTACTTAAAACGTTTTGGATGTAAAAAAGGTCGATTGTTTCATTTAGTACTAAATAATTAATTATAACAGGTTGTGGTAAAAAATTGATGTGACCTTGATTTCTTATCATTAAAATTTTCGAATCATCATCGTCATTACAACCTATCCCAAGACCACTGCTGAGCATAGGCTTCCTCCATAGAATACAAGTGCAGTGGTGAGCCACTTTGCTTTTTATTCGTTTTTCATATAAGTGCCACTTATAATTAGTTTTTGTTGTTTTTGCATTTCTTTCAAAAAAGAACGAAAATATAAGGTGTTTTCTGAGAGAAAACGCGAGTAAATCGTTTGCTTATTTTTTAATTTAAAACCAATTTTATAACATCAAAGTTGAAAAATCTGAAAGACAAACTTGCCGCGAAATGGCTAACCTTTTTGCACGAAACTTTTAGTCGGTATTTGAACCAAATGCAGATCGTTAGCTCCTCAACTAGCAACACCAGATTTCTGTAATAATTTTCAAAATAGTGATTATCTAGAACACCTGTGTTTTATTGAACGTAATGCATAAATAAGGGGACTTGACACTTTTATAGGCACGGGTCCAGATAGCACACCATCAGTGTTTGCCAAGTGTTTTAGCTCCGCACTTGCATCACCTATACGTATCCATTATGATGAACTATTCGCTACAGCTTCCAGAGGGATGGAACAGGGCCAGAATGATACCGGTTCACAAAAAAAAAAACACCTCTTTTCTTTACTTCAGCATGATTTCAAAAAGGTCGTTAGGTTGGGAATAATTTGGTTTTGATATCCAAAATATCCCAACAAGTAGACCAAAGGTCACCGAATCGACGCTGTATGCACTGATTTCAGTAGTGCGTTTGACAAGGTAGGTCAGTTATTGATTTTGAAGACATTAGAAGTTCGTGAATATGAGTCGGAGGTATATTGTGCGTGTTCGGGGGTGTCACAGGGGTTCCATTTGGGAACTTTACTTTTTTTTCTATATTAATTAACAATTTAACAAACATGTATAAAATATTGCAAATAGGTCTAATTCGCAGATGATTTAAAAATCTACAAAATTGTTAGTTCGATTTCGGGAATCATTATTAAACAAGAAGTCATTGACCACATCAGAAAATGGTGTGAGGAGAGTAGGATGTTACTCAACGCTATCTAATACTATCACATTAAAAATACATACTCGTAAAAAGAGGCCATAGTTTCACAATATACTCTGGACGAGACAATCCTTCATGTAATCGACGTCATAAGAGATCCCGGCACGCTGACATCTGCGGTTAACGTTTAAGCCACTTATAGGTGCGATCGGAAAAAAATCACAATTAGTACGGTTTTTAAAACGAAACAGAAGTTTCAGATTCAAAAATTTTGCTATGTAATGCACTCGTGAGAAGCTATTTAGAATACGCTAGTGTTGCGTGGTGTCCTTTCAACAAAGTTCTTTCACAACGCATTGAAAACATTCAACGTTCTTTCACCAGATCCCTAGACAAACAATTGATTAAATAATCAATGTCAATATCATATCATAGACGTATAAAATATCATATTTAATATTATTCCACTCTGAATTTATTCCATTTACACTTAATTAATAGATACTTAGAATTTATGACTGCCTCATTGGTGTCTTAAAAAGCGATTGCTGGTTATGAGGTCCCGGATTCGAATCCCGGGTCAGCCAAAAATCAGTTATTGGGATTTTCTGTCAAGAAATTCTCAGTAGCAGCTAGGGTTGCCATCTGTTGAGTAAATAAAGTATATATACTTTTCTAAGCTAAAAATAAAGTACGACAAGTAAAAATAAAGTAGTATTTATTTGACATGCTATTTTATACACACAATATCTTTACATTATCTGTTCCTTGCATCTCATTACCCGGCATTCCTCAAAGAATAAATTCTCTAAATAACGCTACGGAGACGGGAGTGAATAGCAAACATGACACACAATTTTGTATTTATAAATTTTCAAAATTATTACCACAGTGAAAAATATTTTGCCTGTATATAATTTGTTATTTTAGTAAACATAAAGCCTTGAAAATCGTTATATACGT
Source organism: Parnassius honrathi (assembly GCA_018247895.1). Taxonomy (NCBI): domain Eukaryota; kingdom Metazoa; phylum Arthropoda; class Insecta; order Lepidoptera; family Papilionidae; genus Parnassius; species Parnassius honrathi. The sequence continues at coordinate 5,814 of DWHP01003014.1, forward strand.
AAAATGAAATATTTTCACGTACTTTTTTGGTCGCATAAAATATGAAGGTTGTTTGCCGAAAGCGACGTACAACTTTATTACAAAGTTTAGATGGCAACCCTTGTAGCAGCACCGAGTCAGGCATCTGGCGGTCATTCATTCACCCCCATACTACCCGTACCTAGGAAGCCGTTGATCCTGCGCCTGATCTCTCTCCCGTTGAGTCGGTTTACCGTCCCATACGACTATGAGACTGAGGGAACAGAGAGTGCACCTGTGCTTGTGCATATACTCGGACACTATAATCCCGTCCTGCCAGATGGCAAAAACTGGCCGCAGCGCCGTGACGGAATTCGGTCTAGAGGACCTTGCTCTTTGTCAATCTAATTCTACGAAAAAGGCAGAATGTCCATTGTCTGCAATAAGCAATACTGGTTCTCACAACTTTTCTTACTCTTTGAACTGTAACTTAAACTATAGGAAGTGGTGGTAGAGTCCCGCTTCAGTGGCTCATACCTATCATAGTTTATAAGTTTCTCAATTCTCTATTGAGGTATTACTACTACAACTACTTGTACGTATAGAGAAGACATCGCCTTGCACGATTTTGCGCAACGCATTGCGGTACACTGTACCGCAACTGATTAGTGAGTGTCCAACGCCCGCACAGACGAGTCGTGTTCGCTTCGCATAAATAACAACTACAAAATGCCTGGTTGTGTTCTTAAAGAGTGCAGTAAACACTCAAGGACATCAAAAAAACGATGGTTTAACATTTCGTCGTTAAGTAGACATTAAAACGTTTAAAACTCTTCGATTTAAAATTTTCCACCTTGTTACAATGCTTCGAGAATCGGGCTGTCGACCGCCGCCATTTTGCAGTACTGATCATAGAGTAATGAAAACCTATTGTTATACGTCGTTTAATTCGGTCCAGTGGCGAGAATGGCCTGTCATCTCAATACGACTACAGCTATATTACAACTAATGCATTGAAGTGTTTTGTTGAGAAAGACGTATTCTGAGGCATGTACGTGTCGGGGAGAAAGAAAAGATACGTCTTCACCGTATGTCGGTCGTTTATTGAATTCCAAATACAATCATTTCTTATAAAATCTAACTTATGTTAAACGCGCTTGCGCAGCAGAGTCACACGGGACTCGCGCATGAAATATAAAACTTCTAGGTAATGCACTACATCTCCCCCGAAAAGTAAGGGTACCTCACTACCCTCTTTAGGGAAAAAAAATGATTAGTGTACATATAACTTAAGGCTAATAACATAATGAATGTATAGGTACTTATCTGAAAAGCAAACATTTTTTTTTGATTACAAAGATAAACATTACAATTGAAATGGCTTTGTGTTATTTTTATGTAAAATAATTTCTTTGTTATTTTTCAGAAATTTTACATTGGGTGGTAATTCTTCCAAAACTTTATAAGGTCCTTCATACAAACAATCTAATTTGTTACCTGTTTGGTTTTTTATTAAGATCAAATCTCCTGGCTTATATTGTACTTTATTACATTTTTGATCATACTTAATTTTTCTTAAATTTTTACTTATTAACAAATTTTCCTTAGCATCCAACTGTGCTTTTTGTAAACGGTACTTTAACTCCTTAGGGTAATCATCGAAACTATACAGTGGGTCAACATGTGTTGATAAATTACTAGGAATATTACAAATTTTGCCGAAAACTAGTTCGTGTGGAGTATATTTTGTTTTTGAATGAACGCTTGTATTGTAACAAAAACACCAAAAGGGAACCCATTCACTCCAATCTGACTTGTTATTATTGCACTGAATTCTGAGGTAAGCGCCTAAATGTTTATGTGTATTTTCAATGCCTCCTAAGGTTTCATGATGATAAGGCGTTGAATGGATTTTTTCTATATGTAGCAATTTGCAAACTTCGGACATAAGTGATGAGGTAAATTCGGTCCCCATGTCACTTAAAATTTTTTTTGGAATTCCATAACGCAAAATAAAATTATTAACGAAAGACCTAGCAACACTTTCACTATCCTTTCTAGGTAAAGGATAAGCCTCTACAAATTTGCTTAAATCACACTGGATTGTTAAAATATACTTATTATTATAGTTATCTATATCTAAAGGGCCCATAATATCTAAATTAACCTGTTCAAACGCTGAGTTAGCAGTTGAAGTGATTGTCAGAGGTTCTCTAATATTTCTGTTAGTATGCTTTTGAACTTGGCAACTTTTACATTTGCGGACATAGTTCATGACGTCATTGCTCATACCTGGCCAGAAATAATATTTTTTAATATTATTTAACATACGATTCACGCCTGCATGACCACTTGTTGGTAACAGGTGAAAGTCATTAAGTACCGTGGTAATCTCTTCTTTATTATTTATTCGCTTAATGTCTTTAATAATCAAAAATCGTGGTGACGCTATTTTATACATTTTTATGCTGCGCAGCAAACTCTTAATATTTTTCTCATTACTCTTGTTTTTAATTATGAGTAATTCTTTTATATTTAATTTTATGCACATTTTTTCTAGATCTCTCGCTAACTCTTCTAGAGACGATAACGATCGAGAATATAGAAATATGGTCGATAACGACGGGTTATACGTGCAAAGTTTAGCGTCGGACAAAATATTATACGCATTATTCAAATGTTTTTCGTTACTATTTCCTGGAAAACGCAACTCTATTATGTCATTGGGTCGTTTTAACAACTCTACAGTAGTAGGTTGATCAGGCCTACTAACTGGAGGCTGTTTGTCTATCTGTCCGGTATCCGTTTGGGGCTCTAACTTTTTCCTTTGAGCTCTAGTTAAAACGGATACTACTTTTTCCTGCATTTCTTTCAAATCGCGTGACGTCACCGGGAGTCGACTTAACGCATCTGCAGCTGCGTTATTTCGCCCTGGGACGTATTCTACTTCGAAGTCGTATTCTTCAAGGTATAGTCGGAATTTTGTTAAACGACTAGACGGGTCTTTTAAACCGAATAAGTAAACAAGGGGTCTATGGTCCGAAAAGATTTTAAATTTTCTGCCGTACAAGTAAGGCCTAAAGTGACGGACTGCCCACACGATAGCTAATAATTCTAATTCTATTATTGGATATCTAGTTTCTGCCGGGTTCAAAATCCTACTAGCGTAAGCGACAACCTTTCCATTACTATTTGAGAGTACGGCGCCTAAGCCTAACTTAGATGCGTCTGTCTGCAACTGAAATGTGTTATTTTCCGAAAAGTCGGGGTAGTCCAACACTGGAGGGTTCGTTAAAGCAGATTTTAATGTAATGAACGAACTTTCGCAATCTTTAGTCCACTCAAATCTAATACCTTTTTTAGTTAATGCATTCAATGGGAACACAATATCAGCAAAACGTGGAATAAACCGACGATAATAGTTGGCGAACGCGACGAGTCGTTTTACTTCGTCAGCAGAAGTCGGGCGTGGGTAATTACGTATGGTGTCAATTTTACTGGGATCTGGGAATATTCCGTCTCGAGTAATTTTATGACCTAAATAGACTATTTCTTTTCTTAAAAATTCGCACTTAATTGGGTTTAGTTTGAGATTAACTTTTCTTAATCGATTCAATACGCTAATGAGATTTTTGTTATGAATATCGATACTAGAACCGATTACGACGCAATCATCTAGGTATAAAAAACATTTTTCGTAATTTAGGCCTGCCATGGCTATAGTCATCAGCCGAGAAAAGACACTGGCACTTGTCTTGAGACCCATTGGGCACCGCTTCATTTGATACTGTTTTCCTGCCGTAAAAGTAGTGTACTTTCGTGACTCATTATCTAAAGAAATCTGATACATTTTATTTAATGTAAAAGAAGTATATTTACGGGAACTTGGATTTAAGGGCAATTGATAATAAGATTGGGAGAGGTCTAATTTTGAAAAATAAATACTGCCTGACAATGAATCAAGTATATCCGTTATATTGGGAAGCGGAAATTTGTCATCTTGAATTCGATCATTTAATTTCCTGTAATCTATGACCAATCTCCATTTTCTTTCATTATTTTTATCGACCTTTTTGGGTACTAAAAGTACTGGGCTAGACCATTCCGAAACGGTTTCCTCAATGATGTCGTTTTTTAACATTTCCTGAACTTGTTTTTCTATCTCACCTTTTAACGCCTGAGGAACCCTATAAGGCTTAGAATAAACTGGGGTCACGTTATCTTTTAAAACTATGCTATGTTCCATTAAGTTCGTAACTGATAACGAATCACCCGGTAAATGGAAAACATCTGCGTATTTGGCACAGATTTGTTCAATACTGAGCCTTTCTTCCCTATTTAAATAACTCAAATTAAGTAAATCGAATAAAGTTTTTATTCGCTCAACAGTTTTTTCTTCGCTTTCGAGGTGGCATACCTCGAAGTTACTAATGGAATGGACATTGACCTTTGAAAAATCTATCTCAATATCTTCATTTCTCGTATTCAACACTCTAATAGGAATACTTTTATTTAATGGTTTAGCTAACATTCCTGCGATAAAAATCCCTTCCTCAATTTCTTGAGCTAAAATAACGCTATCTTCGCTTAAAGTGCAAGGAATAAGCTTGATAACTTCGCAACGGGCGGGTATGACGTGTCTATACCTATCACTCCATCTACCCATATTAAGACAAACTACGGAACCCTGATTCGATAACTGTAAGGTTCGTGTTTCGTAGTTGATTATCGCATTATAACGCTTAAAAAAATTATCGCCCAATATACCGTTAGCAAAACAAGAGAGATTCTTAAAAACGTAAAATTTCTCTCTAAAAGTTATGCCATTACAAACTAAATCTAAGTAAATATAACCGTCTGAAATTAATTTACCACTAACGCCCTTAATTGTTATTTTATCATAATGTAACTCATTCAAATACTCCTGGTTATCGAGGAGCCACTCGTATTTCATAACACAAATGCTCGCGCCCGTATCTACTAAAAGACTTACCTTGCTATTATTACTTACATTTAAATCTACTACATTGTTTATGCTATAATTACAAACGAAATGATCACTAATTGTAGGGGCGAAAAAACTCACTATTCGGTGCAGATTGAGTGCGTTCCACGCTCTCAATGTGCTCCGATTGTATCTGAGAAACGCGGGCGTTTACATTTGGGCGAGATGGGTTGTACCGACCTCGGCCTCGCGAAGTACCCCGTTGGTACCTACCACGGTTGAGCCCTCGAGAGTTACCCCTGTAAAATGTCCTGGAATTCGATCCGCTTTGCGCTCTCTGACGGTTATAATTAGTATTTGAGCGAGCGTTATTAGAGTCTCTTTTATTTCTATTAAACTGATTGTCACGACTGCGGTAAATGTTCATCACATGCTCGTTACGAGCTGATGATGTGCTCTCGTCCAGCGCGGTTTGAATCGCTTCTGGAAGAGATTGGAATTGTCGGGAGGCTATGATAATGCTCAAACGCGAATCTGATAATCCGTCTGCGAAACGATTAATCGCAATTTTCTCGTTCAAAGGACGAAGTGTTTCGTATTTTTTGTCATCACCGTCAGCCTGTGCTATAGTCAAGTTGACGAACAACTGTTCTAACTCGGAGCCGAACTTATCAATAGACCTACGGCCTTGGCTTGCGCTATTAAGCTGCGATTGCAATGCTACCGCGGATTTCTTCTGAATTAAGTGAGTGCGCATATCTAAAACCAAACTACTTACGGACTCGTAGCTAGATTTTAACCTCAGCTTGGCGCTAGGGGTCAGTCTAGTTTTCAAAATGAAATTAATTAATTGTTTTTTGCCATTTTCGTTAAGCATATCACTATACATCACAATACTATCTATCAGTTGAGTAGTAATATTTTCGTGGCCTGTCATTATTGGCAATAGGGCTATTGCCGTTTTTAAATCAAAGGCGCCCATGCTGGCTGAGTTATTGGAACTTTCTGATTCACGAGACATTAAATTTAAAATATTACTGTACAAGATATGTATGTCGTCTATGCATCTATTAATAACCTGAAAATCATCGCTACTTATCTCAGAATTCTCTATTTTTAGTTTGATTTTAGATGAAATATACTCCAAACGACTGTACAGATTTTTCGCTTCACTAACTTTTTCTTTTGCTGTATCGGAATTCTCTCTACGTTTTGGTCCGATTTTCACTAGATAATCTCTAATTTCTTTTAAACTACTGTATACATTATTTAGTTCAGCCAGTGACATTGAAAAATTGACAAATATAATTTCTAACAGTAAAAGAAAAGGAAACTATTATTTACACACTATGTAAAAACACTTAAAAAAAATTATAATTTCACTTACTTATTAAAATATCACGTACATACTAATTACAAGGGCGGGGCGATGGTGTTTGTGGATGTAACCATTTTAGGGCGGTGCGAGCACGCGGGAACAGCACTGCAAACAGGATGTGTGGCTGCATGAGGTCATCTTCTTGAAGCGGGCCGGGTATTACCCTGGACACCTCTTGAAGTGGGCCGGGATCCCCCTGGACTCCACTCTCGAGATCTTCTAGTTAGTTGAAGGGCGGGCGATGTTTTCAAGCGAGATTGCGTTGAGTTCTCGCCTCAGAGTTTTCACGGCACTCTTCCTGCATTTTTTCATCAGGTAATAGATAACTGCTGCAGCCAGTATAACCACGGATACAATCATGAGGGTTTGTATGATGTGGTTTGTGTGAGCGTCTTCTAGGCTTGTATTTGCGGATGCTGCACCATTTGCGTTTTGTGCTATGACTACTTCTTTCGACTGCGATTTTCCCATTCTATATGGTTTTCTTCATTCTTCTGGGTTCTTCTTCTATAAGGTTTTCTTCTTCTGGGTTTTTTTTCACTTAGGGGGTAATTTCTTAGTTAGGATCCTGGCATGGTCGCCATGAGGCATGTACGTATCTCCTTTTTTCTCCTCGACACGTACATGCCTCAGGATGTGGTTCAACATGTACATGCACAGTATGACAGTGTGCGTGCCTAGCGGCAGCGGGCGACCGCTCGCGATTCAGCGCTCCGCCAGACACGCACACTATTACATTGTGCACGTACATGTCGAATCACACCCAAAGGTCGACCGTGCTCGTGAATTGCAAGAAGTATACTGTGGTTACCAACCCGACTAAAAACCACGGCGAAACGATATATCCTAGAGAGGAAGACGCCTATTAACATCGATTGACTGTAAAACTGACCGAACAGAATATGAAAAGAAAAGAAAAAAATAAAAACGAAAACTTACCATCTTCAGCGATTTCAGGAATCGGTGTTTGCTCCTGAAAAAAATGGAGCTATAATGTTACATATACTTTGTAATACTAATTGTGTACTTTTTATTGCATAAGCATGGTCTTTAACATTTTCGCTGTCCTTTTTCAGACCCAATAATAAGACATTAGCAATGAACCATAGTTATATGGGTCACGCGCTCACGGGAATGTGTTAAATAAAAAAAATGGGTTAGGTAAGTTTACTTTGTACATAATGGGTATTCCGTACTGATAATATCCGGTACGTTTCGAAGGTTTTCAAAAAAATTTACGACAGACTTAAAGTGGGTCTACGCCAGAGGAGCCGAGCACGAGCGGAGCATGAGCCGAGCACAATTAACGAATTCCTCGAGTACATAAATACACGAATTTGTGCTCGACTCGGCGAAGCACGCTCATTCGAGGCTTGTAAGTCGGTCTACGTACACATACACCTCGAACGAGCGCGCTTCGAGCGTTTGGTTCGTGCTCGACTGTGCTCCGCCTATTGTCGGTTTTTTGACGAACATAAAGGGATTTGCATCGCGCTCGCAGTGCGATTGTTGTATAAAAAACGTTTTATAGGCTCGTTGTACGTCCACACTTGACACCGCGAGTAGAGGGGCTCAGCCACAGAAATCTAAATAATAAGGCAATAGAAATGCCTTTTACCGTCTTTTAATATCAGGACGCGTGTCGCCGGTTCGCTGTTCTCACACATAGACAAACAATAAATACACAATTACGCCTACACATGTCTCTAGC